>PVHX01005813.1:0-108137 GCA_004024805.1 Geosciurus inauris | reverse complement strand
AATAATCCCAGTTCATAGTTATTTTTGTAAAATAATCTTCATTTAAAAATTTTGTAGATGGACAGAATACTTCAGTTTTTATGGTGTTGCTGAGGATCAAACCCAGTGCCTCACACATGGTAAGCAAGCATTCTACCACTGAGCTACAACCCCAGCTCCCTCAGTTTATAATTATTAAATTGTTACTGCCAAGAAACACCTGGAGGTCCCACAAATATAAATTCAAATATAAAATTTCATCAACTCAGTGAACTCTTCAGTGAGATTTAAATGGTCTTACCTACAAATAAGATATTATGGCTTGAGTTCCTAACACTATAAAGAGTATTAGAAATTTCTTGGTAAAAGTTACCACTGAATATAACTAAAAAGTGAAAACACAATAAAGTTGGTCATAATTCCATCTGAGACAAAAAAGGAATCATATCTTCTTTTGAACCATTTGATTCCAAAAGAAAGCCTCAATATTTATTTTAGTAAAGATGATGGTGACATCTGGCCCATTTCCCGGCAAACAGCAGAAGAAAAATCAATGTAAATTCACCATTTTAACAGACTGAAAAAGAAAAGCTACACACAACCATCTCAACAGATGGAGAAAAATATTTTATAAAATTCAATGCCCATTCCTGATTTCAAAACTTAGTGAATTAGGAATATAAGAGAACATCCTAATCTGAGGGAAGTGCTGGGGGTGAGATTTGGGAGGGCGAGGCTTGCCAGCTCTAAGACTCTCCCCAATCAGGCTGACCTAGGGGGAGGGAGTGGGGATAGCAAAATATTTACTTCCTCTGATGGTCTCCTCAAAATCATGTAAAAATGACTTTCAATATGTGAATGATAAAAGCCAATTTTTTTAATCTGAAAATATCTTCTTGTTAAATTAGAATGTCTTATATATCTATCACTGGCAACGATAGTACTTTTGGAAATTCCAGGCATATCTATACACTTTGGCATCTGACTTACACAGGGACATTTGCCTAACTCAAGCAGTCCCACATCTCCTAACACCCTCCCCTTGATCCTCACTATTGATAATTGTTTTGATGGCTAATCAGAACGTCACTTTTGCTTTATCCTATAACTAGTTCATCTTCACATATACTGAGTACTTTTTGTCTGGCTTAATCAACTTACATTTATTTCTTTTTTTCTTTTTCTTTAATGAGAGCTCATGCAGAGGGTAAAGGGCAGAACTAATATTTAATCCCAAATATGGCTAACCTCAGAAACTACACTCTTTACACTAAAACAGCTGCCTTTTCATTTGTTATTGGTGTGTTCCCTTTGGTCCAAGAGAAGAGGGATATTTTTCTCATCTGAACATACTGCTGGGAACACCCTGCTTGTTTAAGGTGAGCTATCCTTCTAATTTTGGAAGGAAAACTTGTATTTTGGGCTTGGTATAAAACTCAATGGTAGAATCCTCACCAAGCATGCTCAAGGCTTTGGGTTCAATCCCCAGCACCACATAAACAGCAACAAAGAATAACCTTTATGTTTCATCTGCAAATGAAAACCTCTGGATTAAACTTTTTCTTATTTCAAACACTATTATTTGGGAATTCAATGTTAAAAGAGCACATTATAAGAATCCTTGAAAGCAATTTGTTAAAATCTTGCCACAGAGTTCAAGACTTTAAATGCATAATAAATTTTCTTTAAAAATTCAATTTCAAAACAAACAAAAACAAAAATGCAATTCACTTACACTGACAGCATTAATATCTGAGACGTGTCCTGTGAAAGACTGTCTACACATTCCATCTCGAATATCCCATAATTTGGAAGAGGCGTCACAAGCACCAGAAACAAAAGTGCGCATGTCAGGACTCAGAGAAAGACTCATGACATCTCCAGAGTGCCCAGTGAATGTGGTGGTCTGCTGGGCAGTTTCAATGTCCCATAAAGCACTGTAATTAAAAAACAACAAAATGAAACCTCAACGACCATTATTGCATCTACTGTTGGTTCTACAACTATTCTCAAGCCCCAATCAGTATACTTCTGGAATAAACTTACCAAGTTGTATCTCCTGAACTTGTAACAATTTGGCTGTCATCTAAAAAGCGACAGCAAGACAAGTAGCCTGCAGCACAGAGAACAGCAAAGTTCAGGTTATCACTGATCAAATCAGCCAAGTACCACACGGAATAGCAATGATCTTTCAAAAATATAACACCTGGATGGCAAATGTGTCTGTATGTATGATCTACAGTTTTGCTTTTCATTACTGCTAACTCTACACTGTCTGCAACAAAATTTTAACAAGTTCTACTGAGGCACTTAGTATGTCAATGACATTGGGCACTACGAAGGTTACAAAGCTAACTATGACACCTAAGATAGTTACCCAGGGAAAAAGATGGTCCTTTACACATAAACTACAATCCAAGTTGTTAAGAACCTGGGAGGAAAATCTGAAAAATGCAGGGAGAAATGAGAACATCCATAGAGGCTTTATGAAAGATGTAGTATATGAATTCCCAGCATCCACCAGTGCTTCACAATATGGAAACATCAGGGAAATACTGTTCTAGAGGCTTTGTAAAAACACAATCAAATAGTAACAACAAAAATTCAGGAGCTGGGTTTGTAGCTCAGTGGTAGAGCACTTGCCTGGCATGTGTGAGGCACCGGCTTCAATCTTCAGCACCACATAAAAATAAATAAGTAAAATAAAGGTATTGTGTTCATTTACAACTAAAAAAATATTTAAAAAAAATTCAGAGGGGTAGAAATCAGATGAGTGGCAATAAATTCCTAATTAACACTGCTAACCAAGTACGACCCTACAGAACTAAAGTATGTACACTAGCAAATAAGGCAATTCAATATCACACAGTGCAAAAGGCTTCTTTCATGTATCATCATGCATACTTTTGATTATATGATTGAATACAGATGCCACACATCTCATACTTGTTACATGGTAGCAAAAAATAGAAATAATTGCATTTTTTTGTATTTTTCATGATTTAATTTTTAGAGTAAATTTATCATTTTTATAGGAACAACAGTTATTTTCAAAAGAAAAATAAATTGTGGGGAGCTGGAAGTAGTACAGTTCCATGGAAAAGCACATGCTTAGCATGCATGAGGTCCAGGGTTCAATCCCTGGTACCCAAATAAATATTAAAATAAAATTAAGGTCATTGCATGTATAATTTTTAAAAGTCATTATTTTCCTATTTCACAGTAATTTCTACTCTGAAATTACCCCAAGGAACACTCATTCTTTAGTCAGCTGAGCCCAATTTGTCATGCATCCTGGGTCAGTGAAGTCTAGGGAAGAAGCAAGGTTGGACAGGAAAGAAGAGTGTTAGTGATGCTCACCTGTGTGACCCGGCAACTCTCGGCTCACTCTCACATTTCCCTCTCTGGTTTTTAAGTTATATATAGAGCAGATATTGTCCAGGCCTCCACAAGCAACATAATTACCAGAAGGGGCGTAAGCACAGGTCATCACCCAAGAGGACCTCAAAGGAATAGCATGCATCTATGAAACAAATACGACCCATAAACTATCACTAAGGAAAGATTGCAAACACAGTCATTTATATTTTAAACCTATTTACAACAAAGTAAAGATTAAAAATTACGTACATATAATAAAAATAAGCCAAATAAAAACATAACTTGAAAAGTAAACAATCAAAATCAAAATAGCAATACACATAAAATGCCTATTTATTATTTCTGTATTATTAAATAATTTGGAGTTAAGAAGTATTCTTTTTAGAAATTTCTTTTAGTATAAGCATGGGTATTTCAATGCTAAAATAAGGGTATTTCAATGCTAAAATACCCATCTGAAACATTAAGTGGCACTCAAAAGAAGAATTTCCTCCATAACACTGAACAATAAAAAGGAAGGTAATTAACAAGTATCAGTTCATTATGATGTTTCTTTCACAAAGATGACACTGGAATCCCTGCATTAATAGGCACATGTTCTGAGATCTCACTCAAACAATGGTAATAGTTGTGCATGGATCTAGTCACACCTATCCAGTGACTTGACTCCAACCTGCTGTAGGGTCACATGGAAAGACTTAAGGTGTCTGGAACACCAAAGCTAAATGGTCTGCATGGGGAATCAACACATCCCATGTTTACTACTGTGCTCTTCCTTAACCTAAAATAATATTTTTGAAGTGCAATTTTTTTTTTAGATTGAGCTGAAGGACACATACTTAATGTCCATTAATATAGAAAAACGGTTCTCAGTTAGCTTTAAAATCTCAACCAGACTTGGAGTATAGCTCTGTGGTAGAGTGCTTGTGTAACATGTACAAAACACTGAGTTTGATCACCAGCACCAAAAAGAAAAAAGAAAAAAAGTTATTATTTCACTAAATAATTACTGGGATTATTAATTACTGGGATTATTATAAATATAACAGGATTCCTCCCAGTGAATATGTTAAAAGAATTCTGTGTTTCACCACCAAGAGACCTAAACAAGTTGTAATTTGGCTCTAATCTACTCTATCTTCAAATTAGTCCAGAAACAGAAATAAATGCCTTGTAAAACCTTTATATTAACCATCTAGCTTACCCACAACTAGAAATAAAAATCTCAGGGTATTTCACATTAGAAAATGGGGATTTAAAAAAATAATTTATGCAAAAAATTTTCTAAAATTCCAATATGAGTTATGAAATTCAAGTCAAACACACTGAACAATATTCCTGTAGTTTGTCCTTGGGGAAAAAAAAAGGACTAAACATTAAAAGCAAACACTAGGCCTAAAGAGAGGATCTAGATTAAAATAAATGGAATATGTTAATCTCAGAAGGCAAATAAAGTTTGAAGAAAGAATAAAGGAAAGAATTGGTGGACAGCAAAACAAACACAAGATTACTTAGAAGAAGGATTAAGAAATTCTACCTTATTTGTTGTATAGCTATCCCAAATAATTAATTTTCCATCTTGGGAAGCACTTACTAGTAGCCTAGAGGAACAAACACAAAAATAATTTGATACTTAGAGGAAAAAAAGACTTTAAATTAGTTATGCATTGCATTAATGTAGGCCAGTTCAGAAAAGTAACAATTTTCCAATAAAAACCTGATACCAAAAATGTTCTTCCAACTTTTAAAAAATTTATGCTGCATGCCAAAAAAATTGAACATACATCATGAAATTTAGCAATTGACTAAAAAGTCTGTCGTTATGATTCAACATCATTTCAAGTGACTGAATTTATTGGTCATTATTCAAGGTTTTGGTAGATATTAGCTGACTGGCTGGCTGGTTTAGTATTCACCAATTAAATTTAATGACAGTAGAGTATATACAGACTTAACAAACACACCTCATTCAATCTAAACACACCAATGGGGAGCCTGTGAATGCACTACAGTGTCATAGGTACAATGTAGGACCAATCTCCACCCTCGAGGCCTCTACCATGTGGTAGAGAAAAGATGTTTGTGTCTATTTATAGTAAGTCAAGGCAGTGAAAATTGTCACAAGAGTGGTATAAAGTACATCCCTTAGGAAAGTAAAAGAGAAATGAATAACTGCTAGTTGAATTAATCAAAAGAGAATACATCTTTAAAAAATGGAATCTGAGAGCTAAAGATAGAGAACACTGTATTCTAGGGGGAAGGCTGAAGTATGATCGATGACAACAGGTGGAAAAATACAATGGGTGTTTCAGGAACTGAAATGTCTTCCAATTTTGTAGAGTTTGTGAAAAATAGAAAATATAAGCTAAGAAAGTAGACTGGGCTTAACTACAGAAAACATCATTTGCTAGCTAAGGGGTATAAACTCTTGACTAAGCATTTATTAGTCACTGAATTTTTAATTTTGTTCTGAAATTTTATTTTTCACCATGGTATAAAATTTAGAAGATTAAAAAAAAAAATCCACCTTGCTGAGCCTAATCCCCAGCAGCTCAGCTCAGTTCCCTTTCCCATAGGTAAATAACATCATCAAGTTTTTGGGTTTTGGGGGAAGATTGAACTCGGGCACTCAACCACTGAGCCACATCTCTAGCCCTATTTTTTATTTTATTTAGAGACAGGGTCTCACTGAGTTGTTTAGCACCTTGCTTTTCCTGAGGCTGGCTTTGAACTAGAGATCCTCCTGCCTCAGCCTCCTGAGCCGCTGGGATTACAGGCATACACTGCTGCGCCCAGCCATTATCAGGTTCTTAATGTTGTAAATATTAATTTTGTTTTTACAAAAAGGAAAATCTGATAGTGGAGAATAGGAACCCATGAAAAATTCTTCAAAAATCAGCTGGCATCATCAGCTTCAGAATGGGTAGGAAGACAATGTGAGGCAGGTTCCTGGGGGACACGTTTGCTTTTGAGAACATTTTTAAGAAAAGAAAGAATGACTAATGTTTTTTCAAGTAACAGGTTAAGAGTGGATTTCAGGTTAAGAGTGTTATATCAACAAGGCAAATTATTTTTACCTTAAAATTTTTTAAGAAAAAGAATAAAATATTTGCCTTAGCTTTATGTCAATTGTATAATCTTATCTATCCTCTCCTAAGAGGCACACAGTGTATATTACTACTCAGTATCCCATTCATATCTGAGAGAAACAAATGAGGGAGACTTTCTCTGCTTTCAATTTTAGTGTCTCCTGGAAGCAGAGAATACATGTGCAACTTTTATCAAAAAATATTTTCTAGCATTACCAAGTTAAATCAAATCAAAGAAACAAGTTGGTCTCTAAAGCAGCAGACAGATGTACTACTGCCAGACATGCTGGATAAAGTGGAGGCTGAACTGAAACCCTAGTAACACAGTGAATTGTGGTAACCAATCATATAGCCTGAAAGCCACAGGTGTGCCCAGATGTGTGTGTGCACCTGCTGATGCTCAGACTCAATTTGAACACAAATTGAACACAAATTGAAGATGTATTGAATTAAAATATCCTTGTTTCATGTAATTCAATCCTTTGTGAATTTAGATAATAAGAAATTGTAGTAGAATCTACTAACTTGCACATAGTGTTCAGTAAATATTTGCTTACTAACTGAAATGTCAAGGTTAATATATAATAAAAGTTATTTTTGGCATATTAAAAAAATAAAGTATAATACCCCACTGCAAAAAAAGAAACTCTCTATTAAATAGTTTTCCCAGCTCATACAATAAAGGACTTTTTGCAGGGTAAACTGGCTTTCTACATTATAAGTTTTTAAACTTTCAGGCTGTAGATACAGCTCAATGGTAGAGCACCTGCCTAGCATTTGAGAGCCTCTATGTTTGATCCTTGCACTGAAAGAAAAGTTTGAATATTCTTAGTGAAAATAAAATGTTCAGGGGGCTGGGCACAGTGGTGCACGCCTATAATCCCCGTGGCTCAGGAGGCTGAGGTAGGAGGATCTCAAATTCAAAGCCAGCCTCAACAATTTAGCGAGACCCTGTCTATAAATAAAACATAAAAAAGGGGCTAGGGATGTGTCTCAGTGGTTAAGCACCCCTGGGTTCAATCCTCAGTACCAAAAAAAAAAAAAAAGAGAGAGAGAGAGAGAAAGTGTTAATATTGGAGGCATTTTCTGTAAACACTTCATAAATACAGTTTGTTTTTAAACAAAGATAATGAAAATGATGATTCTTAAGAAAAGCAATTTGGCTGACAGATTGAAAATGAGAGGCACAAACCTTGAATCATATCCCCAATGCATAGCATAGATTTTGGCTAAGTGGCCTCTCAGCGTACGTCTTGTTCGCATTTGTATTCGACCCACGGAATCCATATTTGATGTGATCTTCAGAAAGCAATAAAAATGTATATTTTAGATATAATTCAATAGATAAACTAGAAATATTCAATTGGGTGAAAAAAAGTAGAAATAAAATTTATAGTAATTTTCATTTATTATAAATAATTCTGCAGAATCATTATGGGATCAAAATACAGTTCATGAAAAACTATGGTTAATTAAAAATAATCCTATGTGTTCTCATAGGCAAGACTATTAACTAAAAAGAACAGATTAACCTTTAATGAAAAATCAGCCACCCTACAGGCTAGGAAAAAAAGGGGAGACTGGGAGGGGATTGGGTAATGGGTACAACACAGCTATACAGGACAAATAGGTTCTTATGTTCTACAAGACAGTATAGAATATAACAGTTTATTATATATTTTATAAAGAACTAGAAGAGAGTGCTCAAAGCTTCCCAACACAAAGAAATGATAACTGTTGAAGGGAAGGGAAATGCTAATCATCCCAATTTGATCAGTATATACAGTGTGCCTGCATCACATCATCACACCGTCCCTGTAAATATGTACACTTATTATGTATCAATTAAGAAAATTTGCAATTAAACACTAGGAGAATAATCTCCAAGTCATCTGCATCAGTGTTGAGTTACTTCATATGCATCACTAAAACAAACTGGAGGAAAAAAAACCTTTACCTGAACAAGTGTTGCATCATTACATGCTTTCCTGGCATCCTGAAACAAAAAAAGAGATACTTATAATCCATTTAGACACAGAATCCTCTGGATCTGATTAACACTTTATTGAAAATGTAGATTTGCAAATAAAATTTTTTACTATACACATAATCTTTATTTAAAATGATTTTGACCTGGGCACAATGGCGCACATCTGTGATCCCAGTGGCTCGGGAGGCTGAAGCAGGAGGAATGAGTTCAGAGCCAGCCTCAGCAATTTAGCAAGGTCCTAAGCAACTTAACAAGACCCTGTCTCTAAATAAAATTTTAAAAAGGGCTGAGGATGTGGCTCCATGGTTAAGTGCCCTGAGTTCAATCCCTGATACCAAGGAAAACAAGATTATTTTTGAGATGAAATTTATATACCCTAAAATTAACCATTTTAACCATCTTAAGATACATAATTCAGTGATTTTTAGTATATTCACAATGTTGTACAACCATCACCACTATCTAATTCTACAACATTTCCATCATCTCCAAAAAAGAATCCCATCCATCCTGTTTCCCTTTTCCCACAATTCCTCTGTGATCGCTAATCTACTTTCTTTCTCTATGGATTTACCTAGTCTTAGACATTTCACATAAACATGATTATATAATATGTGATCTTTTCCTATCTGGCTTATTTGGTATAATGTTTTCAAGGTTCAGCTCTATTATAGCATTAATCAGGACCTCATTCCTTTTTATGGCTAATATTCCATTATATGGATATTCCACATTTTGTTTATCCTTTAATCAAAACCGATAAACATTGTTTTTTTCCACTTTTTGGCTATTACAAATAATGATGCTATGAGCATTCACGTACAAGTTTTTGTGTATAGTTATGTTTTTAATTCTTCAGGGTATTATGTAAGAGTGGAATTGGTGAGTAATATAGTAACTCGGTTAAACTATTTTTTCACAGCAGTTATATTACTTCCCACCAGCAATGTGTGAGGGTTGATTTCTCAATTTCTTCATATCCTCACCAACACTTATTATTGTCTGTTAATGATTGATGCTGTTGAGGACCTTCTCACACACTTACTGGCACTTACTGGAGGAATCTCTATTCCAAGTCTTTGCCAGTATTTCAACTGGGTTGTCATTCTACTGTTCAGTTGTAATTCTTTATATATACTGAACACTAGACCCTAATCAGATGAATAATTTATAAATATTCTCCCCCATTCTTTCAACTGTCCTTTCATTTTCTTGATTGTGTCCTTCAGCACGCAAGGTTTTTATTTTGATGAAGTCCAGTTTATCTTTTTCTTTTGGTGTCATTTAATTGTTTGCCTAATCCAAGGTCAGGAAAATGTACAACTATGTTTACTTTTAAGAATTTTGCACTTTTGAATGTTACATTTAGGTACCATTTTGAGTTACTATTTATATATGGTGTGACACAGGGGGTCCAAATTCCTTCTTCCACATATGGATATCCAAGTGTTCCAGTTCCATTTATTGAAAAGAATGTTCTTTTCCTACTGAATGGGCTTGTTGTCCTTGTTGAAAATCAGTGGACCAAAAATATATGGATTTGTTTATGGATTTTCAAATTGCATACCATTGTACAAACTTTTTTTTTTCTTTTTGGTACTGGGGATTGAACTCAGCAGCACTTGACCACTAAGCCACAACCCCAGCCCCATTTTGTATTTCATTTAGAGATAGGGTCTCACTGAGTTGCTTTGTGCCTCACTATTGCTAAGGCTGGCTTTGAACTTGCAATCCTCCTGCCTTAGCCTCCCAAGCTGCTGGGTTTACAGGTGTGTGCCACTGCGCCTGGATCAAACATTTTTTGTTTTATGATTTAAAGATTTTAAAAATTGTGTCCTGATCTAAAATGATTAAGTTGATTTAATAAGCCCATAGTATTTAGAGTTATATTTATTATTAAGGCTTTTGCAGAAAGTAACACTTATTTATACAGGCAACTGTTATTTGTTGCCACTAGGAAGGAAATGTTTTGGATCCAATATGAAAAAAATATATCTCAGGAATGTGCTGGGAATCTAGCACGGCCCTTGCATTTGCTAAGCACATGCTCTACCACTGAGCTATATCCCCAGACATAGCAAAATAACTTTTTATGGAATAGCAACAATTTAGTTGAGTGACATTTATATTTTTATAACAAATTTCCTATATATAAGCAGGTGTTCAAGTCTTAAGTATTATAAGATATTCTTTCAGAGAAATCTTAAATTTTTATACAAACAGAAGGGAAGATAATGCAACAAAATCAATATAACAAAATAAGAAAGGGAGCAATAAACATATTTAAAAAACACTAAAAAATTTACTTTAGGTGCTGAGGACTGAATCCAGGATCTTGCACATGCTAAGCATGTACTCAACTAGTGAGCTGTACTCCAACCCCAGCAAGACGTTTTAAGCCAAGTTTATCAGTTAATAACAAATTTAAAGAATTGATAAATGTGCTATATTAAAGACAATCTCCACCCTCAAAGGTTAGGGTAGTATCCTCTTTATTTTTTTACAATTATTTTTGCCCACAGTGCTTGGTATACTCCTAGGCAAAGAGAAGATATGTAATATTTACTGAATAAAACACAACAAAGTCTTTGCAGCAAAGACTAGATGGAAGATATGATAATTTTGGCTGCCCTTTCAACCTATTTGTAAAGACTATTCCTATTTAGTGGTGTTTCACAACTAGCTACACAAAAATATGATTTGATTCTCTCATTCTTAGCCAAATTGTGAGTTTAGAGACCTCATTTGGCAAGGAATAATTTAGCACACTTTTCTACAATGAAACAAATTTCTGGAAATGACAGTGATGACGTGAGCCATGTTCCAGCAATGGTGCAGTTGAAGTCTAAATTCTGAAAAAAAGGTTGTGTGAGTTTAAGTTTTATGAAAATGACACATCATTGTTCAGGCCTCCTTTCTTGATTCAGTCATCTGGCAAAAAATCCGATAAACATGGCATGCCAGGTACCAGTGCAGTCACTATATACAAAGCACAGGAAAAATAACAAATTTTTCCCTCATAGAATTTACATTAGTATTAATAATACAATTTAAAGGCTGAGAATGAAAATCATTAAACTGCAGTAAAAATCAGTACCAAAAATTAAAACATCATGTTGGAATACAAAAATTCTACTAACATGTTAGTAGCAGTTTGAGCCAAATTTTCATGATTCACATAATCTACTCACATCAAGAATTTATTCTTATGAACACTATTATCCATTACAAAACTAAATATAAAAGAATTCCATGCTATTCACCACAACAAAAAACAGAAGATCTGATATTAACATCTGTGCCAAAAAAAAAAAAGGATACATGGCATATGTAGTGGTGCACCTCTGCAATCTGAGTTACTTGGGAGGCTAAGGCAGGGGGATTGCAAGTTTGAGGTCAGCCTGGGCAATTTAACAAGAACTTGCCTCAAAATAAAATTTTAAAAGACTGAGGGTGGGGCTGGGGTTGTAGCTCAGTGGTAGAGCACTTGCCTAGTACATGTGAGGCCCTGGGTTCAATCCTCAGCACCACATAAAAATAAATAAAGGTACTATGGCCATCTACAACTAAAAATATTTTTTTAAAAAAAAGGCTAGGGTGGAGCTCAGTGCTAGAGTACAGCCTAGCATGTGTCAGGCCATGGCTTCAGTCTGCAGTGCCACCAAAGAAAGAAAGAAAGGTGATATATTTGTTATACCTCAATTATAAAAGAAATCAAAATCTATGTTTTCTTTATTTGTGATTTTTTGAGTTTAAATTTAGTCATCTATTATGCCAAAAAAACAGCATACATTTCTATTATGCCATGTATTTACAACACCGTTAGGTATTGTAACCTTATTATTATATTTCTGGACACCGTTAGGTATTGTAACCTTATTATTATATTTCTGGAAGATTATATTTCTGGAAGGAATGGGGAAAGAGAAGAAAAAAGGAAAGGAAGGAGGGTCTTTCTTTTCTTTTTCTCTTTTTCTCTCTCTTTCTCTCTCTCTCCCCCTCCACACCCCCCCCCCCCTTCTTTCTTTCTTTCTTTCTGGTACCAGGGACTGAACTCAGGGGCACTCAACCACTGAGCCACATCCCCAGCCCTATTCTGTGTTTTATGTAGGGACAGGGTCTCACTGAGTCTTTGCTAAGGCTGGCTTTGACCTCATGATCCTCCTGTTTCAGCCTCCCTAAGTGCTGGGATTACAGGCTTGTGCAATTACACCTGGCTGGAAGGAGGGTCTTTAAATATAGTGTGACATGATTAAATTCAGGAGAAAATGCCTGGTACTTTTATACACACATACTTGAAATCATGGGAAGAGAGGATTCAGTGAACCTGTGCCCATGACATTGTACCTGGAATTCTGTCAGATACGGAAATGATTAAAACAGAATATTCAGTCCAACAAAAGTAAAAGGAATGAATGCGAACAAAGAACTAAAATACAGAGCAGACTATGATCAGCCGTGTCACAAAGGTCTAAAGTTCCGAGTGAGGAACTGCCCCTCATCAGCATTAGCTTGAGTCCTGTATGTGTTAGGTAATCCCCAGCACAAACCTATAAGGTAGGCATTGGTATTCTTGCTTCACAGCAAAAACAATGAAAGTTAGATCTTCCTGTGGCCACACATGATAAAAGGTGTAATCCATACACGTTGTTTCACCATGCCACCAGTAAGAAAGAATAAATCCAAGCACAGGACTCTTTTTTTAAAAAATGTTATTGTACTTTTTTACACCTTTATTTTATTTGTTCATATTTATGTGGTGCTGAGGATCGAACCCAGTGCCTTACGCATGCTAGGCAAGTGCTCTACCACTGAGCCACAGCCCCAGCCCTTTTTTTTTTTTTTAATGTTATTGTACTTTTTTATACCTTTATTTTATTTGATAAGCACAGGACTCTTAACAAGGCTTTTGGAGGAGGAAAAGGATTCAATGGATAGGATTTGAGAGAGCAAAATTGGAGCAGAGGTAGTAGAACTCCAGGCAAATGAAACAATTTGATAAAAGACAAATGGGAGAGAGCAACACATGTTCAAAGGATAGAAAAATGGCAACCAGGCTAGACTGCCTACAGTGCAGGTTGAAGGGAAAGGTGTTAAATACAGCCAAGAGGCAGTGCATCCTCGGTGATAGAGCACAGGCTTTTTTTTTTTTTTTTTTTAAAGATTTTTTTTTTTTTAGTTGTTGATGGACACAATGTCTTTATTTTATTGCTTTGTATGTGGTGCTGAGGATTGAACCCAGGGCCTCACGCATGCGAGGCAAGCGCTCTACCGCTGAGCCACAATCCCAGCCCCAGTCTGAATGCTGAATCTGCTACTCACTAGTTACATTTCCTTGGCAAGTTATTTGATCTCACTGAGCCTCTGTCACTTCAACCTTGCCAATTTTTTAAATCTCAATGAGCCTCAGTTTCCTCAACTATAAAATGAATCAACACCAGCTTCTTCACAGGACAGCTACCAGGATTAAAGGAGGTGGGCATGTGACCACATCTGGCCAATCATCATTGTTCCTTTTCACATCTGGGGTACATGACACAAAGTAAAAATGGCAGAGAATTCACTCTGGTGGTTGGCAGTATAGGTATAGCACCCCTAGTCTGAAAATCCAAAATCTGACACTTGGTAACCACCATCATGCCACAAGTGGAAAATTCTACACTTGGCCTCATGTGACAAGTTACAGTCAAAACACAGATATGCTAAAAATAGTTAAATTACCTTCAGGTTATGTGTATAAGGTATATATGAAACAAATGAATTTTGGTTTAGACTTGGGTTCCATCTGATCCAAGATACAAATATACTACAATCCAAAAAAATCTGAAATCCAAAACATTCCTGGTCCCAAGCATTTCAGAGAACAGATAACTGTAATATCTAATTCAGAGAATTGTTTGTGAAGTTTTCTCTGAGCATCTCAAGCAAAATAAATCCCTCCTGTTCTGACAGCTTTGTTCAGACATAAGGTATCAACTCAGAGTTCTTGCTCACATCTAAATCACTAACTTCCTTTAATTCCTGGCAATAAGTCTGGTTATGACGTCACTCAGATCAACTCTTATGATGAGTATTTTTTAATTTGGGTTTTTTTTTTTTTTGGTACTGGGGATTAAACCTAAGAGAGCCACATCCCCAGCCCTTTTATTTTGAGACAGGGTCTCTTTATGTTGCTTAGGGCCTCACTAAATTGCTGAGGTTAGCCTTGAACTTGAGATCCTCCTGCCTCAGCCTCCATAGTCTCTGGGATTTCAGGCAGGTACCACCAGCCCCAGCATGATTTTCCTCTTCCTTTTCTCTCTCTCTCTCTCTCTTTATTTATTTATTTATTTTTGGCGGGGCATGAGGTATATTTCCATATGGCTTTTATTCTTCACTTTTAAATTAGGTGAGTTATTTTGAAATAGCTATTACCAGAGATTCAGATTGGGAAGGGTCAAGCTATGTTCCAAGCTACCAGAGATTCTCCCGCTTTGCGCTGAAGTTCTTCATCTATATTTGCAAGCTGTTTTAGCTTTTACTTTTCCCTATGAAAAGAAGCAGGCAGCTGCCAAGCTATACTCACAGCTCAGTCTCTCCTATGTCCAGCTCTCCAGGAGGCATACCTACATCCTTTCGTTTTTAACTTTGCCTTCCTTGATATTCCTCAGTGCCAACAAAGTCCAAGCAAGCATCTGTTTCATTGTTCCAAAGAAGGGACTGTTGGGGCTGTCCCTTGGAGCATGCTTCCTACTTTGCAGGAGATTTCCAGCTGTGGGCACCTTCTGTCAGAGCTGTCCCACATGCTGCTGCGTCTGGCAATGCTTCTCCAACCTTTTATGGTTTGAAGTTCTAAGAGTCTTTTAATTTTGTTAAGGGCCAGAGCTTGTATTTGTTTCTTATCCTTTTTATTGTTTTGAGCTTATTTCCAAGACTAAAAGAGGTCAGGCATGCCGTGATCCTGCCTTTTGTAATTTTTAACATTTCTGTGATTTAATATCTTAGAGATTAACATTTCCTACTTTATTACAATGTAATGTCTGCCCCACTGTATTGCATCAAAATCTAGATTCTAGGTGTATGAATAAGAAGAGAATTGTTCATTTTCCAGTTGGGCTTACAGACATACATACTATTAACCTCTTAGGGGCATGGAAGCCAGTTGTGGGCATAGGGATTTATCAGAAATCATTTTTGGAGCATTCATTAGAAGCAAGATTAAAAATAAATTGACCATTTCTGGCCTTACAAATTACTTAATATATGTAAACTGACATACTCAAGAATCTTACACATTACTGATACTGAACAAAAGTGTAAAAACTGGGGTTGGGGATGTAGTTCAGTGGTAGAGTGCTTGCCTAGCATGCATAAGGCCCTGGGTTCAATCCTTAGCACTGGGAGCTGGCAGAGGGTGGAGAGGAGTATTAAAATTTCAAAATGAAGTTCTTACCTGGATCTGATTCCGCAGTTGTTCTGCTTCCTGCCTCAACTGTTCCAGTTCACTCATCTTTTCAACCTGTTTCCCTCGGGAATTACCAAGTAAAACAAACTGTTGAGAGAGAGAAGAGGACACTTAGTTTTCCATCTTCAAATTTACTTTTAAAACACTGACATGTAATTGTTTTTTAGTCCTTCTGAAACTCTGAAATAGTCAATTAATACTAAAATTGACAGTTGCTCAGTAAGTATGAACCCAGGTCATTTACCGAAGGGTTTTATGGAGAAATGTGATATGAACATTGTCAGCACCAAAACAGCCACTAATGTCAAACCCTAACAAAACAGAGCCAGAGGCCATGAAGGAGGAGCCCTCAGACATGTACCTATGAAGGAACCATCCAAGGAATTCCTGGAAACCACAGTGTTCTAGATAAGCTTGCATGCAGACACTCGCCTAACAGCTGTCTCCCCCATGGCCTAATACCAGCTCCTGCAACAAGCCCTGGTAACCAAAGGGCTTTGTTTTAAAACAGCATATATGGACTTTGCCCTTTTTCTTTCGAAGTCCTCTCCTTGCCCCAACTTCTTCAGATGCACCTATAGTCTCCCATACCATACATATCCCAGACAGCAATCCCTTGCTTTTCCAAGGGGAAGAAAATCTTGTTTTGGAAAGTTGGTCTTTCTGTTGCTCATTTTAGGCTGAGAGTGATCTGAAGATGGAAGAGAAACCTCAAATTGCAGTATTTAAAACTGAATTATAAGCTATACTGGGTATAGTAGTACCCACCTATAATCCCAGTGACTTAGGAGGCTGAGGATCACAAGTATGAGGCCAGCCTGGGCAACTTAGTAAGACCCTGTCTAAAAAAAAGAAAAGGAAAAAAAGGGCTGGGGATGTAGCTCAGTAGTAAAGCACTCCCTGGGTTCAATGCCCAGTAACCCCCCCCCACACTGGATTATAGGGAACTGGCACTGGACCAAAGTCCAGTAAGAAACACTTTACAGCAGCTCACAGGGGAGCACTTGACATCTCCAACTGGCCTCCATATACATACCTCAAATCCAAAGCTTCAAAACTGAATCAATCCCTGGTATAGCACCCCCCCCCCGCCCCCGCCCAAAAAAACTGAATCCATTCCACCTGCAAGTCCTCCTCATTTCAGTAAACAGCAACTCCATTCTTCCAACTGTTTAAACTAAAAATCTGAGTCATCCTTAATTTCTGCTTCTCTCCTACCCTCCCCCTCTAATCCATTAGCAAATCAAATTAGTTATTTCTTACAATATTATTCAGGATCTGACTGATTCTGATTACCTCTACTTCTACTACCTCAATCCAGGCCCCCGTTATCACTCACCTGGTCTCTTTCCTACTGACAGGATCACTTTCCAGTCTAAATATTGTAAGCAGTGATTCTTTAAAATACGTCACTCTTAGGCTTTAAATTCTGCAATGGTTTTCTGCTCCACTCAGAGTAAAGCCAACTCTTTATCTTGACCTAAAGGATCCTGAACCTCTCTCTCACACATACTAGCACCCTACGCACATCTACTCTTTCTCTGCCCCTCCCCTCTTTCCTCCAGCAGCTCAAAAGCTTTCTTGATGTTCTCTTGAAACACACTGAGCAGACTCCAGTCTCAGCATCTTTCATTCACTCTTCCCTTGGCCCGGACCACTCTTGCCTGTGATATTTTCATTGCTTGCTCCCTTTTGTCTGCTCAGGTGTTATCCTCTCAGAGGGGCCTTACTGATAACACACACAAACCCAACCTTCTCCCTGTCGAGGTCTCTCACCCTGTCTTATATTTCCCTATAGGACTCAACACTGTTTAGCATGTATTTACTTATCTGTGATTGGTGCCTCCCTTATTAAAAGCAAGTTCCTTGAGGTAGGGTTTTAGTTTGCTTTATTCTTTGCTATACATCCAGCACCTATGACACTTTGGTTTCCAATAAATAAGCTAACCTGAAACGGCTTAAGAAAAAAAGGAAAAATCATTCTAAGGAATTAGAATAAATCACAGAACCAAAAGGCAGGAATATTACTATTTTAGGAAAAGACTTCCACCAGTGTGTTTTTACATTTTGTTTGTTGGAATCAGGATCCAATTAAGAACTACATAATATATTTTATTATGTCTCTTAAGGCTCTCCATCTAGAAATCTCCACCTCTTGCTTTTTTTCCCCCTCTATGATACTGATTCACTAGAGACTAAGTCACTTGACCTTAGAATGTCTCACTTTCTACTTACTTCTTTATGGTACTGTTTATTTACCCTCTACACTACCTGTAAACTGGAAGTGAGATTGACAGGATAGAATACATTCAGGATAGATACATATGTATGGCAAGAATCCTTCTAGGTGATCTATGGACTTCTTCATACCACAGTACATCAGAATGAACTTACTGTTTTCTTTTTTTCTTTTTTAGTACCAGGGATTGAACTCAGGGGTACTTGACCACTGAGCCACATCCCCAGCCCTATTTTGTGTTTTACTTAGAGATAGAGTCTCACTGAGTTGCTTAGCACTGCACCATTACTGAGGCTAGCTTTGAACTCGTGATTCTCCTGTCTCAGCCTCCCTAAGTGCTGGGATTACAGGCGTGCGCTACCATGCCCGGCTGAACTTACTGTTTTCTTTATGCTACTGTTAGTGAAGCTAAGCTTGGTCAGTGTGTTCAGGTGTAATCTATCTAGTGATGAACTATAACTTTATAGTTTCATTCAGTAAGTAATCTGTAGGGAGCTTCTGACTTTCAACTGGATCCTTATCATCAGCAGTTAACATGCCCAAGTCTCTCCCTTTAAAAAGAGTGGTGAGGGAGTGGTATGGGTGGGAGTCAGAGGCTGCTGCAGTCGTGGTTCAAGCGGATCCAGGTACAGCTCATGCTGGCTGGTACCATCCATGTGATGCTGGTTTTGCTAGCCTGCAGAATGTAAGAGTTATGGAGTCGTGGAAGCTTCCACCAAGATTTTAAAAGGAAAGTCTGAGCAGCTAGGCAGTGTGCTGTGGGATTAAAGTCTTCACAAGCAGCCTTCAACAGGGCAATGTGGAACAAAGACGTGGCAGTGAAGCTAAAGCCACAATGGAGACCCAGGGAAGGTGAAGAATTCAGCAATGTGCAACACTTGTCAAGGAAAGCTATGGGCAGCATGCAGAGTCAGCCCAAGAGAGAGGACATATGCACTGCCTCCAGCAAGGCTGAAAAAACAGGGCTTCCCAAGTCCTGGCAGTCCACGTCTTGCCACAGTGTGACCTGTATGGAGCCTTAGGATTTGCTGTTTACCCTACTGTGTTTTGGTCTCGATTTAGACTGATTCTTCTTTGCTATTTTCCTATTCCAAGCTTTTGAAATAAGAAAATTTACCTTGTGATAATCTTACCACTGTATCTTGGAAGTATATAACTTTCTTTTTTATTTTTATGGGGTTCACATTTGAGTTTGCCTGGAGTCTTGAAGAAGACTTTGAACTTAAATTTCTGACCAATGCTGGAACAGTTAAGATTCTGAGGACTCTTGGGAATGGACTGAATGCATTATGCATTGTAAGATGGACATGAACCACTGAAGGCCAGGGTTGGAATGCTATAGTTTGGATGAGTGTTCTCCAACAGTCTATGTGTTAAAGGCTCAAACCCCAGTGTGATGGTCTTGGGAGGTGGTGAAACCTTTAGGAGGTGGGGCTTATGGGAGGACCTTAGGTCACTGGGGGCATGCCTGTCTTGAAGGGGACATGAAATCTCTGGTCATTTTCTCCTCTTTTTGCCTCTTGACTGATAAAGTGAGTGGTTTGCTCTCCCATATAGTCACACTATGGTGTGCACCTTACCAGAGGCACAAGGTTATGGGACTAATTTTCATAAGCAGGAATCTCCAAAACTGTAAGCCAAAATAAACCCTTTCCCTTTCTTTACAGAAAAAAAAAAATTTTTTCTTGACTATACATCTCACCATCACCTATAATTTCTTCTCTTCATGAAATACTTCTAAAGAGAGCTGCCTATCCATGACCCCATTTCCTTATGTAGAATTCTGAATTCTCAAACCTTATTCATGTCTAGCAGACTTGGGCTGATTAAACAGGCATGATGGAAAGGGACTGGGCAGCTATAAGGCAAGAGGCTATCTGAGAAATGTTTCTAAGCTACAAAACCAGAATCCTTGAGATGCTAATGCCAGACAAGCGCAAACTTTGTCAAATGTCAAAGCTGCCATTCCCCTGCTCTTCCCCTTCTGCTGCTAAAGAAAGGAACTAACTTTTCATTCTTTAAGAAAATCAGGATAGAGAACATATTGATTACATAAATTTCTTAGGTCGATTTTTTTTTCTCATCCAACAATTGTTGTATTCCTTAGAGTACCAATAAAGTGAGAATCTAAACATAAACTCATAGACAAGCCTAGATAGGGTAAAATGAGGCCATAAGAGGCCCTAGGTGAAGCCTAATATGGTAAGTTCTAGGAAATGATGCTCTGAAGGTGAGGATCCAAAGAAATGGGCAAGCTGTGTACTGATGTGTATGCATGTAACTATAAGTTTAGAATTCCTGGGAATAATAGTTGTGCATCAGGTATAATTTGGTAAGTCCCTCAAACTGCACACCTAAAGCATGCTCAAATTTTGAGAGACCAAGTCCCCTAAAAGCACTTATTTTGACCAACAGAAACCAAAGAGATCTATTACTTTCCCACTCTCAGCTCCTATGTATCCACAGTTTAATAAAAAATGGAAATCAGAGAAGTGGCAAAATATTTTCTAAAATGGTATGAACCCAATATGGAAAGGAAAATATGGAAAGAGGTTGGGGGCGGAATTGGCAAGACAAATGGTCACTCACCACTGAAGAAGTCCTCTACTAGGTCCCAACCAGGCAGACTAGCTGCAGCATAAGAAAGCTCAGAGTCTTTCTTATTTAAAAGCTTAAAGTAATCAAGATCCTAATCTGAGAAAAACGAAAGCCAAAAATAATCTCTCACTGACCAGACTCCCACAATTAATGACAAGGAAGCCATTACAGATAGAAATTCAAGTTTTCCACCGACACTGATGTGTGTGTATGTAACAAAATTGAGGAGGATGTTTCCCAAGGATTTAGATCTGGTGTGCATGGGCCCCAACACTCACATTCAAACTTTTTTTTTAAATCTTCCAACATATGGAAACAAAATCTCCCCAATGGTTTACTAACAGTTCAATGATCATACAGGGCTGGGGTGGTGGCTCAGTGGAAGAATGTTCACCTAGCACATGGAGGCACTGGGTTCAGTCCTTGGCACCACATAAAAATAAACAAATAAATAAATAAAATTAAAAATTGTTTTAAAAAAATGATCAGCTGCATCCCAGGCAATCCCACATGCAACACATCTGCCACAGCCGATTTTTTAAAAAATTTATTTATTTTACCACACCTGATTTTTAAAATTATTCCTAAATATAAGAAAACTGGGGAGAGGAGGAAAGGTCAACCATAAGAGCTAGCAGCTTCCACTAGATAAGTGCAGTACATTTCCTCCTCTATCCTTAAGAAAAAGAAAGAAAAAAACAAGACACCCTCCCCACCCCCCATCCCGCCCAAAAAAAAAAAAAAAAAAAAAACTGAACTGAGAAAAGATAGTTACAAGCTAAAATTCAAATAAAGGATTAGCATGTTGAATCTTAAAAGCAATTCCTTCAAACTAACAATACAAACAACTAACATTCCCATAGGAAAATGTACAAATACAGGAATTTGCCAATCACAGTAGGAAAAACTCCAGAGGTCAATATATACATGAAATAACTCAACCTAAGAAATGAGGGAAATGCAAACTAAAATACAGGATACAGTTCCACACCTGTTAGATTTTTTTAAATATTATTTTTAGTTGTAGATGAACACAATATCTTTATTTATTTATTTTTTATGTGCTGTTGAGGATTGAACCCCTTGCCTCACACATGCCAGGGAAATGCTCTACCACTGAGCCACATCTGTTAGATTAACCAAATGTTTTTTAACTTAACTGGGAATTAGCAAGGTTATAGAAAAATGACAACCCTCATTCTGGTGGGGCAACTTTTTGGGAAATATTGTGGCAATATGTAACAAAGGTGATGATATTTACGTTTTTCACTGATTCTTCAATTCCCCTCCTGGATAACTAAGTCTTAAAAGATACTCTAGTGCATGTACAAAAGATTAGGTATAACTGTTCATACTACACTACTTGAAATAATAAACTAGAACACCAATGCCCACTGTCAGAATGGATAATTGTAGCGTTTTCACAGCAAATTATTATAAAATGATGAAAACAAATGAACTACAGTTAGAAACAGCATAGGTGAATCCTAAAAATAATGTTAAGGAGAAAAAGTTCCAGCATAAATATCTCATTTACAAAACTCAAAAACCACTAAAACGAAATAACATTATTTAGGATGTGTAAATATGTAATACAACTTTTTTTTTAAGCCAAAGAATGATAATATCATATAAGGAAGGAACACACAGGTAGTTGCTATTTTTTTAATTCTTTGGTTGGGGACTTGCTTATTAGCAGTCCACGTACTACTACTACTACTACTACTACTATTATTATTATTATTACTATTATTTGGTACCAGGGATTGAACTCAGGGGTACTCCACCACTGAGCCACATCCCCAGCCCTATTTTGTGTTTTATGTATAGACAGGGTCTCACTGAGTTGCTTAGTACCTCACTGTTGCTGACGCTGGCTTTGAACTCATGATTCTCCTTTCTCAGCCTCCCAAAGTGCTGGGATTACAGGCGTTGCACCACTGCACCCAGCCTAGCTGTCTACATATTATTAAGCAAGCAAACATAAATATATGGATGAACTACAAACACATGCCACCACGCCCAACAAGGTAAGTCTAGTTAAAATGAACCCAACTTTTGCACATGAACTCGACTGGTAACAATGAATTAAACAGAATGAAATAAAATGACAGAGAAAAAGAAACAAGCTCAGACAAGTTCAATAACTTGCTTAACATTAGAGGTTGAGTTGGGGTTTGACATGACTAAAACCCAGGCTCAAGATGGCTCTGCCATGCAGCCTTTTCTCAAAGGGCATCCCACTGGATTTGCTGGATCTGACCGAGGACCTCTGTTTCTTATTTCAACTTTATTCCAACGGTTGTTACAATCCCACAGCTCCCTCACTCTCCTTGTGTTAATCCCACAGCTCCCTCACTCTCCTCTGTGGCTTTGTGGGTACTTCAATCCATTCATTTCTTAAGTATTTATTTATGTTTCCCCGGGTTCCATCTACAGCCAGCTAATTAAGAAACTTCCCTCCTGGGAGGAAGGAAAGATAAAAGGAATACCAGGTATAAATGAGCCAGTCCTACCTTCCTTTTCAAAAAAAAAACCAAAGGATTCAATTTAATAGTCAAAGAATCTCATCAATGGTGATTTTGCTCAAGGTCAAACTGCAGCTGTTAATCACAATTTATCCTGGAAATGGCACTGAAATTGCAAAAACAATTTTGACCTAATAATTTAACAGAAATTATTTGATAAGTACAATGCTCTACTTCTTGATTTCTTTTTCAACATGGATATTTGCTCCATTTAACACATTTTAAATAACTGTCGTATAGTGAAAGCATTGTTAAGGTGAAAAGAAAGCAGCATATCAGTTATCTTTTAAAAATTCAGCAGTGCCAGTTACACATATCAAAAGATACCAATGAGCCATTGTATCCAAGCCAATTTGTTAAATAAAATGAAAAGAAAATACAGCTGTATAATTCAAATGGCCTTCTCACTCCACATCTTAAAAGTCCACAGAACTTTTACTAAAGCAAGGCATTATGCATCTGTACAATTACACTGCTGTGTTGGTCACCAGCCATTTGAATCCATACGAGACAAGCAAAGATAAGTACTTCTTAGCTAGTAATAATTTTCACACTGTTCATGAAAGCTCATATTAAGCCATGAAAGAATATTTTAAATTTAACTTTAAAAATTTAAGCATAAACTACTTTTGCTTCCTAAAAGTCAAGTCTTCTCTAAAAAAGTTAATTTCAAGTAGTACGTTGTTATAGCCAATTTTGTAATTTTCTACTTTGCTCTTTGCAATCAGATTTTCATTTCTTATACTTTATAAAATATATATTTTTTAAAAACTATAATGAACCATGTAAGGTATTTTAAAGCTTTTATAATCATTCTTACCAAAAAATTTAAAATGTACAAGCCACCCCATCCCACATTTGTCTTTCTCAAGAATGCAGCCTAAACCCTAGAGCTGCACAGAGCAAGTGGATGTGGGAGCGAGAGAGAAGCCAGAGATTCTAAAATTGCAGCACAGAGCATGAGGTTTTGTATTTTGTTATTTTGCCACCATGTAACTTGTTACTTTGAGCATTTTTAAAATTTTATTTATTTAGTTATTTATTTTTGTGGTGCCGGGGATTGAACCCAGGGCTTTTTGCATGAGAGGAAAGCACTCTACCAACTGAGTTATATCCCCAGCCCTACTTTGAGCATTTTTAAGTGCCCCCAAAGTAAAACAACTCAAATTCTTGTGAACTGAAGGCAGTCTGTTTTGTGTTTCAGCAAATAAGCCCTGCTCTCCAGTCTGTCTCCCTCCACCTAGCCATTACATTCTGCCACAGTTTATTCTCTCACCAAACATTTGCTGAATGTGCCAGGAACAGGGGCTACATATGAACACAACTTAGGCCTTGGTCCCAAGGAATTTACAGTCTAAAAAGGAAGACAGACATATAAATGCATATGCACATAAGCCCATGATCCATTACCCTAAATAAACCCTAGGGCTAGATGTGTTTCAGAATTTTGAGGTTTTCAAGTTGAACAAACATGTTCATTAAATATGACAAAATACTCCATATAGACCCTGGGGAAGCATCCCACATAATCAGGAATTAACATTTCTGCAGCAAAATATAAGTATGTTCACAGTTGGCAAGGACAAATAGATTAGCAATAGCTTCAGATCACAGTGCCACCAAATGAGTTCAGATCATAGAAGGTTTTGACACTAGATGATTCATGAAGAAAAAAGCCTGTTGCTTGAGAGGATTTTGGATTTCTAAGTTGTGAATAAGAGATCACTGACCTGTGATACAGATGAGGAAGATTATCTGGCATGAAAGCAGAAGGACCTCTAAATTTAAATGGTCTAAGTAGGAGTTATTGAAACAAGAAGCTACTGTTAACTGAGAACTTAGTATGTGTATACCCTATCCAAAGCTCTTAACAGAAATACTTTAGGTCTTTTTTTAAAAAATATTTTTTAGTTATACATGGACACAGTGTCTTTACTTTTGTTTTACTTATTTTTATGTGGTGCTGAGGATCGAACCCAGTGCCTCACACATGTGAGGCAAGCGCTCTGCCACTGAGCCAAAACCTCAGCCCAATACTTTAGTTCTTAGAACAACCCCATTCTACAAAATGATCTACTATAGATCCTTGTTGACAAATCTCAATTTCCTTATGCAATTACCTGCCCACCATGTTCCATTCAAATAAGTAACTTAATTTATAGAATTCTAGAATCAAATGTTTTCTTTTCTTTTTTTTTTTTTTTAAATATTTTTTAGTTGTAGATGGACACAATGTCTTTATTTTATTGCTTTGTATGTGGTGCTGAGGATCGAACCCAGGGCCTTACGCATGCAAGGCAAGCGCTCTACCGCTGAGCTACAGCCCCAGCCCAAATGTCTTATTTTCTTATAAAAACTTGTCACTATAAGCCTTCCTAACGATTCTAAATATAATGTATATAATCTATATCCCATGCCAGCGAGACGACAAAGCCTCATTCAGCTTAAGCTACACTACTGGGTTTTCAGTTTCACATTACTAAACAGTGAATTTTCATACTTTAAATAATTCCTAGGTGAAGTCTTTAGGTGGGAAACTTAATATTAAAATGGGGTGTTTGTGTGTGAGTCAAGACATTGCTAAATGTTGCCATAAAAATATCAAAAATCTTACATAAAATCCAGAGAATATTTGGGTTTTGAGCATAGGGACCATTTTCCTCATCTTTACTTCTCCCAAAGTAGTAGTCTAATTTTCTTCAGCTATAGAGAAATGGATACATTTGACAGATTCTATCAATTCCTCTTTAGCTGAAAATTTTTGATAAGTTAGATGACAGTGCGAATGGCAGGGCTACTAAAACCTAATAGGGAAGAAAGTGATATTTCAGGATATTCATGAACTCTTTATATAACCAAAGTTTAAAACAAATCAATACAAGAACAAGTATGATACACAATACAATGAAATATTACGAAGCTATGAAGAAGAGCACATCAGAGCTTAAGCACTGATTACAAAGATGCTAGCATTAACACCCCCTGAATAAATTCTTCCTTTTCAGGTACCAACTGGAAGAGAAGCATCTTGGTGGGAGTTTTCTTCACATGTAATAACTATCCTGTATAGGAACAAACTCTGTTAAAGCCAAAATTGGGGGAAAAAACACCAAAATCCTCTTAAGCTGCTATATATTGCCTTGAGTATTAAATATGGACATGAAGAGAAACTATATTATTTTAAAAAATTTTTTAGTTGTAGATGGACAAAAATATCTTTATTTTTTTTTTTAATGTGGTGCTGAAGATCGAACCCAGTGCCTCACACATGCGAGGCAAACACTCTACCACTGAGCCACAACGCCAGCCCAAGAAACTATATTATTTTAGCAAGTAAGTAGTTCTTGAATAATAGAAATCACTTCATGTGACTTCTACTTCAAAGCAGACTGAATAACATTTTATCTCTCCGTAATTCTGGAAGAAAAAGTTCTTCATAGTGCATATTGGAAAAATAGTATTGAGGGACACATGCTGTGACCTTACCAAGCATTTTTTGTTCATAATTATTGCACCAAAGGAATTTTTTTGGTATCTGATTGTTATGGTTTAGACATGAAGTGTTCTTCAAAATCTCATGTGTGAGACAATGTAAGAATGTTCAGAGGTGAAATGGTTAGGCTATGAGAGTCTAATCTCTCTCTCCCTCGCCCCCTTCTCTTCTTCTTCCTTTCCCTTTTCTCCCCTCCCCCCACCTTCCTGGTTGCTTATCCTGAGTTGCTTTCTTCTGCCACATCCTTCCACCATGATGTTCTGCCTAACTGACCACAGACTGATCCTCTGAAACAATAAGCCAAAGTAAACTTTTTTCCTCTAAGTTGTTCTTGTCAAGTCTTTTGTTCACAGCAGTGAAAGAGCTGACAACCACACTGTTCCATCCATAGGGCATCAGCAGGAAGGAGGTAGTGCAGCATAATGATGAAGAGTACCACCTCTAGAACCCAACTGTTGGGGCTGGAACACTGGCTTCTACAACCATATGTGTTAACAGACACATGGCAAAGTTACTGAGGGTTAGATGAAATTATTACTACCACTGAGAAAAAGAGGCATTTGAACTAAAAGTGGAAAAATATTAAAATATCTTAAGGAAAAGGCAGAATATTTGATGAGGAAGTGTTTTTAAGTAGTCAAAATATTTTGGATGTCTATTTTTTCATCCTTAATTATACATCTAACTACCGTCCATTCTTTTCTATCATATTATGATTAATCTGGAGGCTTACCTTAAATTGAAATTTAAATTTAAATTTACCTTAAATTGGTTTAATTTTTGTAAAGTTAATTATCCAGTTTGTGATCCAGATTTTTCCATTTTTGATTTTTCCTACTGACCTATTCTCATTTGCTGCTTATTAGTATTACCTCCAGCAGAGGGCAGACGAAAAAAAGATAAAGATATAAAAGTTGGTAACTTACGGGCTTCCAAAGAAGTGTTAGTAGCTTCACCAAAAGACCTTAAATAGCATTAATGCTGTAGGATTCTCTGGCAACTGCCTTGCCTAATTGAAATAGCTTTGGCTAAAGCTGTTTTTTATTAGTTTGTTAAAATGTCCTCCTTTGCATTTTCCTTTCATAAATTTCAGATGAAAGTAAATGTATGTTTGTGTGGTATGAAGCATCTGGAACCAGCTAACATGTAAGTTTAAGATATTGTTAGGAGAAAAATTAAATGTATCTTTCCACTCAGTTGACCACCAGTTATATACCCAAATAAAGGACCTTTGCAAGAAAAAAATAATAATAATAGCTTTGGCTAAAATGTAACAATGAGTTGGCAAATATAAATTCAAGCATTCATTCAACAATTCTGAGTCCCAGCCACATGCCAGACATACTCTAGGCTCTAGTGATTCAGTAGTAAACAAAGCAAAAGTTTCAATTGTTGCGGCACTTTCTTCTGTATCAGTTTGGGAGATAGTAAAGCACATAAACAAATTGCATGTTTTTAAATACAGATAGGTACAATATAGGGGAATAGGGGAAAAACTATCAGAAGTTGGCCAGGCATGGTGATGTAGCCTGAAATTCCAGCAACTCACAAGACTGAGACAGGAGGATTCCAAGTTCAAGGCCAGCCTCAGCAACTTAGCAAGGCCCTTAGCAACTCACTGAGACCCTAAAACCCTGTCTCAAAACAAAAAACAAAAAGGGCTGGGGATGTGGCTCAGTGGTAAAGTACCCCAAGGTTCAATCCCTAGTACTTAAAAAAAAATTACAAGAAGTTGGAGGGTGACTCGGAAGTTCATTTTTAAATTAATTAATCTAAGTAAAACTGAATGGAGTGAGGAAATGGGCTATGCCTTAAAAGGGGAAAAGCATAACAGGCAAAAACAAAAATAAATACAAAGGTCCTAAGACAGAAACTAACCTGCAGGAAGATGAGGCTAGAGGATATTTGTATGGTAGAGGTATAACAATTCTAAAACTATTTTGTGTGTCTTGTAAGATTGAGCAAATGAATAAATTCATTACATTTGAGAGCTAGAGTTTTCACTCTGGGAAAAGAAAACTAAAAATGTGGAATGGAAGAAGGCACTAAAGAACACTCTGGTGTTGGATTGGGATTCACAGCATCAATGTGAACTCAGGATTAAAATATATATACGTATATTCCTGGGTGCATATGTGCATAATAGGTTTCCTAGCTTTGTCTAATGAAAGGGCCTACGAGTAACGACACCCAGAGTAGCAGTGAAGATAGCTAATACCCATATCTAAAAGGCTGTTTCCAGAAATGCAACAGGGGAATATAAGCCGTGAACATTTTGTGCCACAAAGTAAGAGAGTATTGTTTTGTTTTTTTGTTTTTTTAAGTTGGGCATGTCAGAAGGAAAAAGGTATTTGTCATGGTGGCACACGAGTGTAGTCCCAGTTACTCTGGAGTCTGAGTAGGGAGGATTGCGTAAGCCCACGAGTCCAAGACCAGCCTGGGCAACATAGTGAGACCCTGTCTCAAAACAGCAACAAAAGAATATAGGAATTAGTGTGATGGAGCTCCCAGTGGCCAAATCTGGGGAAATTGGAGCATCAAAATGAATAATGATGAGAATAACACCACTGAATAACATGAGAATCCATTCCATATTTTTAGTTCTCTTCTCCCAGAGTGAAAACTTTAGCTCCCAAATATAATGAATTTATTCATTTGCTCAATCCTACAAGACACACAAAATAGTTTTAGAATTGCTATACCTCTACCATACAAATATCAGCCTAGTACACGGCATTCAAGATGTTTCTCAATTCTTTTTATCTTTCGATTAAGGGCATATAGACAAAGTCCTATATTCAAAATTTGCTTGGATTCATTTTTTTCCTTCTGGGAGTTCAGGCTATTCATTGAAATACAGTTCGTTCATTTGTTATTGTTTATATTCATTTTTGAAGCTCACCCCCATTTTGTTAATTTTATTTTGGAACATGTAAAAGATAAACAAGTTTCCAAGCTTCAAAACCATACAAGAAGGTATACCATTCCTGTTTAATTTCAGTTTATTCAGTTCCTACCCATCCCGCTATAGGAAACTAACTGGTCTCTGGCTACCTGTCCTGTATTTATTTATTTTTTAAAATAATTTTTGATGGTACAGGGATTGAACCCAGGGGTACTCTACCACTGAGTTATATCCCCAGCCTGTTTTAAAGAATTTTTTGATTTTTAAAAATTTTTAGTTGTAGACAGACACAATACCTTTATTTTATTTTATTTACTTTTATGTGGTGCTGAGGATTGAACCCAGTGCCTCATGTGTGCTAGGCAAGTGCTCTACCACTGAGCCACAGCCCAGCCCCCTGTTTTTTTAAATTTTGAGGTAGGGTCTCACTAAATTGCTCCTCCAGCTGGCCTCAAAGTTGTATTCTTCCTGCCTCAGCCTCCTGAGTCACTGGGATTACAGGTGTGGGCCACCATGCCTGGCTATCCTGTATTTTTGTTGTTGTTGTTGTATATGGACATAAATATCTTTATTTATTTATTTTTATGTGGTGCTGAGGATCGAACTCAGAACTTCACCATGCAAAGCAAGCGCTCTACCACTGAGCTACAATCCCAGCCTCTGTATTTATTTTTATTCCATCAAAGAATTAGGCTTCTTCAAGGTGAAGCAGAGAAGTGAGGTAATTGCTGAAGCACAATACTGGTTTAAAAAAATTCACTATAAGATGGGAGACATGAGAGTATGTTTACATACAACATAAATGATTCCACAGGAACTGAAAAACTGAAGATGCAAGGGAGAAGGAATAATTTCAAGGGTAAATATCTATCAAAATATCTCTTGGTTTTATTTGAGGGACATCAAAGGGTTCCCATATTTCAAAATAGATTGTTATCCTGTTTGTAACCTAACAAATTAGTTATATCTGCATGGAGAGAATCCACATTAAAATGGGGTCATTATTTTGGAAGGATAAATAAGTCATCATTACCTATTACTGTCAGTAAAATACATTCTAGCAAGAAGGAGGTTCTGAATTTTAAACAAGATGTTTAACGGGAGCAGAGTAACAGAATGGCTGATTTGTAGAGTAATGTGGATGAATAGTACAGATCATGCTGGAAAAACCAACAGGCATCTCTGGTATGTCTTGGAAATGTTATGCATATACTAATGAGTAACTGCAGATCATTCCTCATGCCTTGACACTAAGTTAATGTGGCACACAGGAAAAGACATGAACTTCAAATCTTGCCTTGAACCCTAGTTGAGTTAAACAGCTATGTGACCACTGGCAAGTTCCTTAATATCTTGCAGTTTCCTTACCTGTACAAGTGGATAATGTCTCCTTTTCCAAGTTATTGAAATATAAATAAAGTACTGTAACTGGCCCACGATAAATGATTAGTAAGCCATTTCTTTTTTTTAAATATTTTTTCTAGTTGTAGATGGACACAATATCTTTATTTTATTGATTTATTATTTTTTTTAATGTGGTGCTGAGGATCAAACCCAGTGCCTCATGCATGCGAGGCAGGCGCTCTACCACTGAGCCACAATCCCAGCCCCAGTAAACCATTTCTATAAGAAATGCAGATTAAACTAGTCAGCAAGGTAAATAAACTAGAACAGCCAGCCGACTTCTATAACATGCCTGAAAGAAACCAGAAATCACACCATCTCAAGCAGTAAGTATTTGGGTAAGGGCAGAAAAATGTCCAACACTTAGTTCCAATTTTCAATTTTGAAATTTTACCAGAGTCTATGTTTAAAGTATTAAAAATGTGTTGACATACTTAGGCATCAATGATTTTTAAAAAATTTACAGGTTAAGCAAGTCCAACAACTCAGAATAGCTTCCTGTACAATATATATAGGTTTGCAAAGTGATGAAACTAAACATATCACAAACCATACTAGTTTTGTAATCTTACAAATGTGTATGAACAAGGTTGACAATTCTTATAATTAAAGGCTTATATTTGTTTAAAATTCATCTACAAGCCAAAATGCAACATGAAAGATCTTAAGTAATCTTTAAGCAAATACTGAAATATGCAGTAAGTCTTCAGAGCCTAGCAGCACTGATAAACCCAAACTCCACGCTAAGAACTATTAAAATGTGCAGAGACTTAATGCCTACAATTTTAATGTATATGGTTTACCACTGGAAATGCCTTCCTTTTTATCTTGCCTAAGCAGTGTGCACTCTTTCTCCTAGAAGATGTACTTAAAAGTCACAATTCAGTTTGTAACAATGAGGTGGACAGAGAGTCAACAATTAAATTCCAACGTCTTAAGAAAACTTCCGGATAGGGTGCTAATCCATACTTCTGGGTATTCTGTCAGTAGCTGAAAAGAAAGATACATCTTCATCCTTTACTGAAAGAGAAAGGGAAGAAGTGGGAGAAAAGGATAGAGAGAGAGATGCAAAATAAACAAAGCGTGCTTCTATAAACAAATGAAAGCCTGGTTTTAAACTTTTGGAAATTCAATCTTCCCTTACTGAATAGCAATAAATGTCAAAGTCTAAGACAATCATTTGTGCTTCGAAGAAGAAAAAGATGTGGAGAGAAAAGGAAAACACTTTCTCATTGTATGGAACTTGCGAATATTCGAAATCCATTAGTCTACCTCTCCCCCAATAAAAACAACACTGGACATTACATCATTTCAAAAATAAATTTGACACGAAACTACAGGATTCATTTAGCACTTGGTGCAGAACTTTTGTGAGCTTCCCCACCGTGCTCCAGCTAATAACACTCCTGGGCAGCCCGGGATAACCGCTGTCTTCGGAGCAAACAGGACCTTGCTGAATCCCTGGGAGGAGGCCTCAAAGCGTGGAGAGGAATCGGGGTAGGGGTCCCCCTGAGCGAGAGGTCGGCGCAACCCAAGAAGTGCCCAAGACGGTGGCGGAGTGGCCATTCCCGGCGCGACAGCGGAGCGCAGTCAGGGCGCGTCCGTCCCGTCTCTCTCCCGCAGCGTCTGCCACCCGAAGGGCCCGGTCCGGGAGTCTGGAGAAACCCAGCCCGCCCCGCGCTGCCGGGCCGGTTCCGTGACGGCGGTCCCGCGGCGCCTCACACCCGCTGCGGGAAGTCCCGGGGTCCCTAGCGGGGCGTACACACGAGTGGCAGCTCACGCGCTCGGCACCTACCTGGAGAGACCTCGGGCCCGCGTCGACCTGGCGCTGGCCGGGTCCGCTGTGCGCTCTGCTGGCCCTCGAGCGCGGAACCGGCGTGCAGAGGACTGTGCACAGCCAAGCCCGGAGCCGCCGACCACACCCAGCCACTCCGCCCGGCAGCCAACTCCACGGCGCGGGGCGGGGGCGGGGACGTGGCGCGAGGCTCTAGGCACGAGGCGCGCTGGGGGCGGGCGGGGGCGCGCCGCGGGCGCGCGCGGACCCTGGTGCGCGCGGGACCCGAGCTGGGGTCGAAGGGAACGGGCGCCGCCCGCAGCTTCTGCTTCCTATTTTCTTTCTCGTTTCCTGCTAGAAGGAGAACAAAAACGTTAATTCCAGGGCAGTTTCGTTTTCTTGGTGCGGCGCCTGGATGCCGGAACACTCAGAAGAGGAGAGCCCGTCTAAGTACTGTGGCCAGTTTCGTTAACACTACAGGCGTCAGTTTGCTCACGGGCAGGATAGAGGGTTGAGCTAGCCGATCCCCAGGTCCTGTTTAGGTTTAACATTCTGGAATTCTAAATTGTGGGAAAGTGAACTGAAGCCCAGATTCATACCCAATGTTTTGCAGTCACATCCCTACCATCACTAGTTGTGTGACAGCCTACCTCTCAAGGCATAAGGTCTGTCACTGGCAAAATACGGATAGTGATACTTGCCTCAAAAAAGTGCTGAAAATATCACCTGACATATTTGCACGCAACCTGCCTCTAAATAAACAATCAATTCTTGGAAGTTATTGTTACTATTGTCACTGACAAAACCGGAAGGCCTTCCATTTAACCCTGCCAAGCGGCTCTTCTCTGCGTGTGTTAAACACCACATGCATCTCAATCGACTTTTTTTTCGCATTTCTCTGGGTATTTTATGTTGACAATGTCATAAAATAAATGCATCTATCCAAATTGCTTCCTCTGAAGTCAGTACCGCCTGGGAGCATTTTTCCTCTCCCCACCCCCTATCTTTCTTTTGAGTTAATTCCAGTTTGACAGACTGTTGCTATAGCATTCCTTCTCTGACGTCAAACAATTTAAAGGAACAGCCCTGGGTAACAAAAACTGCAGAGGAGTTCTTTGTGGAGTTTCTGTGCTGGAGAAAGGTTTGAACAATATCATAAGAGAACTTTTACGCCCCCGCAGCCTTCCATTCTCTCATCTTCAGCTGCTTCCCACTATCACCTGGAATAAATCTACTGGTACCTTAAAAGAGATTGTGCCAAAATAAACACACCCTGATTGTGGCTGTGGAGAAAATATGACCATTTTGTGTAAAAGCCGGGCCATGACAAAAATAGAAGTAGTCGTGTACTAGGATGATGAAATTATGGTTTTTCCTCAAGTTTACAATTTTCATAATGCTGGGTGCGTTTTTTCCTTAAGAAGAAAAGAGAGAAATCCCAAATCTTCTACTTCTCAGTGTCAGAAAAGTTGGTTGGGACCTAACTAGTCTGCAGCTGCAGCTGTTTATGTGCTTTAGTGATTAAGTCCTGAGCTTTATCATTGTTTTTAGGAGGAAATGAAAGAGTTAGTTAATGGTGTCTATTATATACAAGGCTCTCTGCTTTCTTATTATCCTACTTAATCCTCATAATGACCTATATGCATTTTATCCCCATTTTTACAGATAAGCAAACTGAAGCTTGGTGAGATTAAGTAATTCACTTGAGGTGACACAGGAAGTGGCCGAAATCTTACATGGCATCTGAATGGACCAATTCCAATTTCTTTCTTTTGATTCTTTTGTGTCTTGTTCCTGTGCTCTGACACCTACCAGATACTATAAGACTTTGAGAAGTGGTTGGTTTAATATTATATGTTGAAAAGCAAGTTGCTAATATTTAGGAAAACCCAGTAGAAAGCACTGAGGTATTCTACTTCAGAAAATATCAGGGGTAGTATAGGCCCACAACTCCCAACCACAGAATGCAAAACCTGAAAAGATATAACAAGAGTGTTTCTGATCCTTGAAAGTTTGTGAATAATGATGACATTCATCTTTCTAAAAATTTGAAGTGGACACAAATTACTAGGAGAATAAAGTTCAAGTACAAAGAAGGAAAATTTAGTTGTAAAGTGAACCAATCCATTTCTAAGAACATTAGATTTCTGTTTTGCCACATCTGCTTCATATTTTTTTCTGAAAAGAAAACTCGTTAAGAATAAGCCTATACTGTGAATCTGAAAGTGGAGCTGATTAAAAGAATTTCATGACCAGGAACATTTTCTAAGAGCACAGCAATGTGTCTAAGTGACCTAGCAATTCGTAATTGTTTTCAAGGATAGTGAAATCCATGTATAAACAAAGAAAGAGAGAGAGGCATACTATTAATATTTTGTTAATATTTTTGATGTCTGATGTGTACATAGACAGTTGTAGTTACATCATACTTCTAAGGATTAAGCCCAGTGATCTTCTGTTTGGGTGTCACTGTCCACATCTAGGTTTCTAACTCGCTAGGCTCATCTTCTCAGATCCTACTCTATTAACAGGATGATGGGGTTCCTGATAGAGCAAGTTTGAAGACAAAAATCCTTGTTTCATTTTTGTGAAACAAAAATGAGGTCTAAAAAAATAGCTTGCATTTATCAGTATTTAGTGAACACATAAATGAATAACGACACTTGGCTACTCGTTTTACTCAAATAACCTTCGTATCTAATCCCACCCCTATAACCCTTCAAAATCATGGCAAGGGGAAAGCGATCACTGTTTTTGGAGGAGTTTTGTAAGTTACATATTCAGGAGGTTTGGATCCCCTATGATCAAGTTCAAAGAAGCTCCACTCTTGGTCCTAATTGGATAAATGTGAATCCAGTTCTCAGTGGGATACCCTATAATCTACAGTGCCCATATTCAATCCTTGCCTTTAGATCATATCTTAGAAAGGGTCTGCTTTTTTTTCTGATTTTACCTTGTTTTCAGACAACGCTAAATGCACTATGAAGAAGAGAACCTTGCCTGGGCGTGGTGGTGCATGCCTGTAATTCTAGCAGCTCAGGAGGCTGAGGCAGAAGGATCACAAGTTCAAAGCCAGTGTTAGCAACAATTCAGGGAGACCCTGTCTCAAAATAAAATGTGAAAAGGGTTGGGAATGTGGCTTAGTGGTTAAGAGCCCCTAGATTCCATCCCTGGTACAAAAAAATAAAAATAAAATAGAAACTTCAAAGTGGACACTTTTTCAGTACTGCCCAGTATGTGTTGTATGCAGTCCAATTCCACAGTATACCATACTGAGGCTGAATTTTATACTTGCAACATTATAACTAAAGTAACAGATTTTCTTTCAACTACAACAAAATAAATTTTAAAATATTAATAAAAGCCTAATAAGATCTACAAGCATGGTCTGGGGTTGTAGCTCGGTGGGAGAGCACTTGCCTCATGCATGTGAGGCACTGGGTTTGATCCTCAATACCACATAAAAATAAATAAATAAAATAAAGATACTGTGTCCATCTACAATTAAAAATAAAAAAAATTAAAAGGTCTACAAGCAGAGCTCCCCAAGGATGTTAAGCAATGCCTTAGTAGATTCTGTCAGAAGTAAGTTTATGTCATTTCAGACTCACATCCTTTGTACAGACCGGTCACGTCTGAAGCCTTCCTTCTTGCTCACACACATTGCCTTTCTGTACCAACTTTTTGACAGCCTATATTTTAAGACAACCTATGCTCTATTCCTCTGACACTTGTGATTCAAATTAGTTGTAGCTCTTGTATTTTTTTCACTCAGGTTCTCAGCCATGGCAATTTGGAATATATCACCCATATGCATCACAGTGACCTTAGGAGAGTGCTGTACTTGGCTAATGATGTCTGTCACAGGCATGGGAGGGGGAAATAGAAGCACTCAGGTCCAGGCGAATATCGACAACTCTACATTCTCTATTTTCGGTCCCTGGGATCTGTTATAGGGAAAGGATATGGCAAAGTAGAGGAAATACTAAACTTCAAGTTAAAAGATCTGATTTAAAGCTTTGGCTCCACTATTAAATATCTGTGTGATCTTGAGCAGATCACAAACTATCTGCATTCTGTTTTATCCTATTATATAAAGCGAGGGTGTCGAATGCCAACATGACTGGCAAATAGCACTGGTACCATTGATCAGTACTATGCCCAAGGATTAACTTCACTAATCAATCTTGTACTCTTTTCCTCTAAGCCTCATCCTATCCCAGAAATTTTTCTGAACACCTTTGAGGAAGGTACAGTGATAAGTGAGTAAGAACAACATATTAGTTCTCTATTGTTCTGAATAAGCTACTCAAAATTTAGTGGATTAGAACAGTAACCTTTGTTTTTCTTCTTTTTGTAGTTCTGAGGATCAAACTCAGGGCTTCACACATGCTGGACGTGACAGGAATCATTTATTTTGCTCATACATATCCTTGCAAGCTTGACAGCTTGGTTCTTCTCTGCTCCACACAGTGCCAGCTAGATTGAATGTATTCACGATGGTGCTCTCACATGACTGGCAAGGAGGAGCTACCTATTGGCTGGAAGATGACCTAGGTATGTGGCAGAGACCTCAGTTCCTCTTCACAGAGGTCTTTCTATGGGCTATTTTAAGTTCCTCACAACACAGTGGCTGAATTCTAAGAGCAAATGTTCCAAGAGAACAAGGAGGAAGTGCATGCTATTTCTATGACTTCGCCTCAGTAATCACACAGATTGCTTTCCATACTCTCTTGGTCTAGGTAGTCACTGATTCAAGTGATAGGGACATCTTCTTCATGAAAGAGTTTCAAATTCCTAGAAAAGCAAGAAGGCTGGCACATATTGTTGCAGCCATCTTCAGCTGCCGTAATCACATTCACCAACTCCGGATTAATCTATGAGAATCTAAGATTCTATCTTTCCTTTTCTTCCTCCCACGTAACATTGACTTTATTTATGCTAATATGTTCTGTCAGTTAGATATTTCAAACAATGGGAAAATATATTGTTTTCTTTGATAATTTGATTTTTTGAGTGCTTTCTTAATTTGTGTTTTTTAAATTATACTGTAAAATTGACTTGTTTTTCTTTTGGTGTATGATTTTAAACACATCTACAGATTCATTTACTACCACTGCAATTAGGATAAGGGCAATTTCACAGCCCCCACTCCCCAAATCCTTCACATTATCTCTCATTCATATAACCCTAGCAATCCTTTATCCTCTCTCATCCCTAAAGTTTTATCCTTTTGAGAATATTATATGGATGAAATTATATTGCCTGTAAACTTTCGAGACTGGCTTTTGTTTTATTTCCAGTACTAGAGGTTGAACCCAAGGGCACTTTACCACTGAACTACATCCCCAGTCCTTATTATTTTTTATTTTGAGACAGGGTCTTGCTAGTCTGCTGAAGTTTGTCTCAAACTTGTGATCCTCCTGCCTCAGCCTCCTGGGTCACTAGGATAACAGGTGTGTACCACCTTCTTTCATTTCTGCATGACACCTTTGTTCCTTATTATTACTGAGCAGTAACCCACATTTCACAGCTTATCCATTTAGCAAAGGAATAAACTGAAGGATATTTGGAGTGTTTCTAGTTTAGGGTAATTATGAATTGCTGCATGAGTTGCTATAAACATTTATGCCCAAGCAGCCCTCCATATGGGTTCTACACCTGCAGATTCTATCAACCATGACTTGGAATTTCACTTTAGGCCTATGATAGTTGTGACTACTGAAAATACAAACTTTTTTTTCTTGTCATTATTTCCTAAACAATGTGGTCTAACAACTATATACATAACATTTATATTGTACCAGGTATTATAAGCAATTTAACTATGATTTAAAGAATACAGGAGGTTGTATGTAGGTTATACACAACTATTACAATTTTTGTGGGTGCTGAGAATCGATCTCAGAACATTTTGTATTAGAGACAAACATCTGTGTATTCTGGTATTCTTGGTGTGTGTATGTGTGTGTGTTTGTCCTGGAACCAATCCTCTGTGGATACAGAGGGATAGCTATGTAGGTTTTTTGGTTAACATATGTTTAAATTTCTCTAGATAATCAAGAGTGGAATTTGAGATCATGTGGTTAGTTTATGTTTAGCTGATTAGAAAATGTCAAACCAAATATCAAACACTCCAAATATCCTTCAGTTTATTCCTTTGCTAAATGGATAAGCTGTGAAATGTGGGTTACTCCCATAATGACTGGTCCATTTTGCCTTATTACCAATAATGTATAAGAATTCCAGTTGGCTAGGCGCAGTGGTGCACGCCTGTAATCCCATCACTTTGGGAGGCTGAGACAGGAGAATCACACGTTCAAAGCCAGCCTCAGCAGCGGCGAGGCGCTAAGCAACTCAGTGAGACCCTGTCTCTACATAAAACACAAAATAGGGCTGGGGATGTGGTTCAGTGGTCGAGTACCCCTGAATTCAATCCACGGCACCAAAAAAAAAAAAAAAAAAGAATTCCATTTGCTCTGAGTCAGTGCCAACACTTGGTATTGATGGTATTTTTAAAATTGTGTGTAGCAGTATCTCATAATGGTGGTCTATCTTTGTATCTTATTCAGGATCACACATTCATGTTGCCTCTGCTTTCTCTGCCCTAACCCACTCAATACATTTCTTTCAAATTAATTTTCCTAAAGCACAACACCAGTTAGTCTCCCTTTTGGTTCAAAGAACCTACAATGGTTTCCAATTATTTACTAAACTAAATATATCTGCCTTGTTCTGACATGTAAACCCTTGCATACTGTAGCTCCAGTTACCTTTCCAGACCTATCTGGTACTAGTTTGCTCAATTTTCACCCGCACCTAAGTCATTTTGCTCTTCTGAGAGTAGGTTCTTTCCATCTTTTACAGTATTGTTACCCAAACTGGCTCCTCTGTCCTTCTTTGTGTAGCTCTCAAGAAAAAAGAATTTAGCCAGGTGCAGTGGCTCACGCCTGTAATCCCAGCACTTTGGGAGGCTGAGACAGGAGAATCACAAGTTCAAAGCCAGCCTCAGCAAGGGCGAGGCACTAAGCAACTCAGTGAGACCCCGTCTCTACATAAAACACAAAATAGGGCTCGGGATGTGGTTCAGTGGTCGAGTGTCCCTGAGTTCAATCCCCAATACCAAAAAAAAAAAAAATAGAATAAAGAATTTAAGGAGACTGTTCTTATCCCAGAATATCCTTGTTCCTCTGTACCTAGAAGATTATCATGCCAAACCAATGAAATTCATCTCAGACATATGTTCCAAGACTTATAGCACCCTCCAGGAAAGTCATAAACTCTTGCACCAGGTAGGTAAACAACTGGGAAATGACTTTCCAGCTAATTTTATTGGGCTTCCCTTATTTGGAGATGGGAAAGGACTCAAGGTGCGGGGATAGCTTCTCTTCATGAACATTGCATTCCACTGGAGAGATTTCTCCTTCCCAAACCCATCTTCCCTTTAACTAGAAACTGAACACTAGAAGGCAGAGAGGAAGGAAGGGAAGGAGGGAGGAAGGGACGGGGGAAGGGAGGGAATTGTCTTACACCTCTCAGTTCTCTTGGAGAGTTTTGAAACTTTTTAAGAATTGAGTTTAATTCTATGGTAATTTTCAAATGACTTTCCAATAAAGCATGAAAAATTCTGATAGCTGTCAACAATATGTCACTTCTCAGCAATGAAAGCTGAGAATGAATGAATAATTTAATAACATTAATAGTTTCCTGATGGCAACAATTGCTTTGGTCTGATACCAGGTCTGGTATCTTCCTTAGCTGTATCAGAATACCCAATTCATGTTTCTATTTAAATTCTAAAAAGACAAATGATAACAAATTCCAAATTTGTTATTTGTAGGTCAAATGTGTGATGTATTAAAATTATAATCTGTGTAGTATTCCCATTGTATATGTCCATTTTAGAGAACTTGGAACATAACATTTTTTTTCTTGGTATGTCCTAGAGGATTACAATTGTCTATTTGGTGCCAAAATCTCAATCATGAGGTACTCATGATTATTATATTATATTCATGTCTTATAACATTATATCTATGGAACCTGCACATAGTGGGTATCTGTCAATATTTGTTCAATGAATGAATTAGTGAATGAATGCAAAGTGTTATGGTTTGGATATGAGGAGTTCCTCAAAAATTCCTATGTTAATGCAGGAATGTTCATAGGTGAGATGACTGGATTGTGAGAGCTGTAACCTAATCAGTACATTCTAGTTTGAATGGAATAACTGGGTGGTAACTGTAGGCAGGTGGGTGTGGCTGGCGGAGGTGGGTCAGTGTGGGTGTGCCCTGGAAAGGTTTATCTTTCTTGTGGTTGCTTCCCACTGCTGCCTGGTTGTCATGAACTGAGCAGTGCTCCTCCATCCTGCCCTTTCACCATGATGTTCTGCCTCATCTTGAGCCTAGAGCCATGGACTCAGCCAACCATGGACTGAACCTTTGATACCATGATCCAAAATACAAGTTGTTCTTATCAGATATTTTGGTCACAGTGACAAAAAGCTGACAGATACCCCTTCTGACTCAGAGTTCTAAGGGGAAGTCTCTGAGAGCGCATTCATTCATGCATTGTAAGTATTTAATATGCTCTCAGACAAAAAGGTATCTTCATAGTTATTTAGGAACAAACAGAACCAGACTGACTAAACACTTGATTCCGCATTAATGCTTCCCAGAGCAGTCTTGCCCTGCTAGGTGCAGTAGTCAAGCTGGGGTGAAAGTGGGGCCCAAGTTCTAAGACTAGGGACAATTTTTACACTTTTCCTTTGCTTTGAGGCATCACTGGATATGGAGCTGTCTTCATGGCTTTTAGTTCTTAGTATGACGTGAGATGCTTTTCTGAGACTTCTCCATCTGAATGACAGCAGCTGACAAGAGCTTTTGAAGTAATTCACTCTCCTCAGGGACCAGGGATGGAAGAGGCCAGCTTTTTGCTCAAAGCAAAGCATGTGCTAAGAGCTCTAACGAATGTATCATTGCCTGATTTTAAGTGCTCTTGAGGAAGACCCAGACTTTGGAATTTGAACCACATAGTATTAGCAGGGCAACGATGGTTTAGATTCTCTTCTTTCAAAGGAAAAAATAAGCAATTAAATCTAAATATTTGAAAATAAATATAAAAAATATCCTAGGAACAGGGTAGAATTTAGACTTTCCTAACAGAAACGATCTTCTTTTAAGTAGATTTCTTACTTTAGTTATTTCCCCTTCAATCTTTTAAATTTAATATATTTCTGAAGCATGTAGGAGACAGCACTTCACATAATTTCCCTTATTTACTAGCTACAACAGATTTATAAGGGGTATTGTTATTTCCATTATACAACGGAGGGGGTGTAGGCTCAGAGAACATTGTGCTGAAGATCCTAAAGCGTATGTACTAGGAGGTGGGGATTCAGGTCTCCACCCTTTTTAGACCTCCCTAACCCCCTATACTCAACACCCTCCTGGATACCTCAGTAACTACTCTAGCTAAGGAAAAGAGCATGCTTGTTGAACCAATGGAGCTTCAAAATCCGGTGGCAACACTACAGCCCCTGAGACGTTCCATATTGTGCAAATATCTAATAATGCTGGTGCTCACTTATGTCCTGGAACTTTCTAACCTCCCAATTCTTAGATGTGTTCCTAACCCTGCCTTCTCTTTGCACCTACCCTCCAACAGCTACCCAACTGTTTTCACTTGGGTTTCGTTTTGAATATTGTATTTCCTTCTAAATAAATCAGGGCAGAACCTCTGCTTAATGAATGCCTTAGAAGTTGTTCCTATCTTTCCAGTTGGATCTCATAAATATAAATCAGGTAAGTAGATAATTTAACCACCCCACCCTCACCCAACTTACCTGAACACTTGACCAAATCCCAGAGGCTTCACAAATGCTTTCAATCTCAAAACATCTATTTCTCTTTCTCTTCCACCCTCTTCCTTATCAAGATGAGCTACTTATTGCTCTTCCTGTTTTGCTTTAATTGAAATGAACTGGAGTTCTTATTCTTTCTATTGGATGGATTTCTTAGCTTAAAAGGTTTGAATTAGAATGACATTAACTGTACTCTTCCCGCAATGTGGCATTATTGCTCATTATAGATATTTGCACTGCTTCATCTTACTCTCAAGAATTTCATGGGCTTTCTCACTGCGAATGAGTCAGTGTTCTGGAATTTGTGACTTTTCAAGTAACAAGTAGATTACCACATTCTTTAAAAGTTCATTTTGGCAAGCAAAATTGTAATTCATTATCCAATTTTTATAAAATATGGCTTATTTATAATCCAAATCAGAATTCAATTAATTGGCATTTACATTATTAGCATTGCATAAAGGTGAGTATATTTTCCATAGAAATTGAACCTGCAGCAGCTTCACAAGACTGTACAAGAAGATTCCTCTTTAAGTGACAATGAGTCAGATATGTATTAACTCAGAAATGAATTTAAGGAGAAAAAAATAAACCTGTCATCTAATGAGTAACTGTTTCATCTTGGTTTAGTTGATAAAGCAGCATCTCTAAAAATAAAACTGAGTGTAGATTGTTCTTTTTTTCTAAAAACCAAACTCTTAACTTTGCCTTTTTGCATACCCACATCATATATAATTTTTAAAATGATGCCAGTATTGGCATTTGGAATAAATTGCTTGGTTGGAGGATGGTAAGTTAATGGTTTGGGTCCACACATGTGGGGAAATATAAATTTCAAGGAAGCTTAAATATCTTAGATTTAATTCTTTTCCATGATTTTTAAAAAATCTATATTGACAATTGCCTAATATATCTATCCTTATAAACCAACAAAATCTTAGATATTTTTCTATCTCAGTCTTCTATGATATTTTATACATTTCAATAGAATTCTGCTTTTATTATTTAATAATATTTGTACAAATATATAAAAAGTGATTGTGTGACAACAGGTTATAGATATAGACCAAGTTGTTGTATCTGGTTTTTTTGTTTGTGTGTGGTATTGGGGATTGAACCCATGGTCTCACATATGCTAGGCAAGCTCTTTACTACTAAACTATATCCCCAGCCTTCTTTGTATTTCTCATGGCATCCAACAGAGTTTTCTTTTACCCACCCTAGTCCATACAATATATTATTATCAAATTTATTTTCCTAAAATTTAGCTCTAATTCTTGGCTAAATACCTGTATCTAATTCTTTACTGACTTATGTGTTCCTGTATCATCTGGCCTACAAAGCTTTCCATACTCTGCCCCTAAGCTTTCATTTCCAGCTTTATCTCTGTGGTATTTTCCATTAAAACTTGTCTCTTTCTACTTCTGAGAAGAGGTCTGGGGGATTTCCCCATTTTTCTTGTGCTATTTCCACAAACTAGATTTTTTCATACAGAGACTATCTCAAACCTAGTACACAAGCCATGTGTAATTTGCCCACTGAACACATCTCTCCTTGTTTCTAATCTTTGCAGGATTTAGTTTATACTACTCTTGTATATTTATGTCACTACTGCCCACTTTGACTTAAATTATAATAGTTGATGTGCTTGTTTTATCTCCCATATTTGAGAGTAAGCGTGACATGTTTGAAAGAACATGAACTATGAGTTTGGAAAAATACAATTTCATATCCTGCCTCTGTCACTTATGAGCTGTGTGACTTTGGACAAGTAAACTATCTTTCCAAACATCTTTTCTTCTTCTATAGAAAGTTACTGGTTTCCTTTTGTTCTCTTTCTCTCTTCTCACATTTTGAGTTACCATAAAATCATTGTAAGTATAAAAATTCTTTCCACTCAACTCAACCCCAATACCAAAAGTATGATAAAGATGGGAATAAATCAGGACTAATGAATGATAAAAAAGACAGAAAACGAACTAAAAGTCTAAGAACATCTGAATAATAATAGTAATGTTAAAGACATTTATCTGAGAAAAGAGAACCAGAAAAATAGTTTTGTTTTCAGTTTCTTGAAGGAGTTTTTATCAGCAGTGCGTGCCTTCACTGTCAGGAAGCAAAATCTGTTGTTAAAAACAACCTAGTCCGTAGGAATCAATAAGAAGTCAACTCACTTCCCTCTGGCTCTGCCCCTCCTTTGGATCTTTCAGAAGAAGACACTGAAGTGAATCAGGGTCATCCAGCAGATGTTGAGAGACTTGCTAGCTTGTTTCCCAAAACAGAAGAAATTTCTCATATTTTTCAAGGACAACGTTCTGAAATAAATTTGCCATTGCTTCTACAGGTAAAGAAAATAATGTCTACATTGATAATACTCAAAATAACAACCCTAGACACTTGTCAAATGTTTATGATGAGCCAGGCACTCTGCCAAGAGCTTAGGAATATTATCTTGTGTAATCAACTCAACCCTATTAGGTAGGCTTTATTTCATTCGTGTTATAAATGAGGATTCACCTTATTCATGTTACTGAGGAGATTAGAGATTTTACTCAAGAACACTGAGATTTATATATAAATATTGGAACCTAAAACTCACAATCTTTCTATTCCTGCATATTGCCTTTCATCAAGGTAGTACTATCTTATTACAAACTTGTGAGGAACTGAAACTTGTTATCCCAGCCAAGATGCAAATTTCCATAAGCAAAATTGCTAGAGAATCGGGCAATCATTCTGGAGTTAATGTTGGTTACCTTCATGGTAATTTTCAGTGCTTCATAGAGTCTATAAAGTTATTGGTAACCAAAACTGCTGTCCTTAACAGCTGGATTACCTTGCTATTCAGAGTAGTCCACAGAACTTGTTAGAAAGGCACATTTACTGTCCCTGATCAATACTCTATCATATACTCTAAATTTGCTGAGAGTGCATCTTAAATGTTTGCATGAACACACACACATACATGTATGGGAGATGATAGATGTACTAACTTAATTGTGTAATCATTTCACAATATACACATACATCAAATCATCACTTTGTGTAGCTTAACTATATACTACATGATTTACCAATGATATCTCAATAACATGAAAAATAAACTACAGTTGAAAGAGTGAAGGGCAAGTAATTCAAAGAATTTTGTAATTGAACAAAAATAGGAAAGGCTGGCACTATGAGTTATGGAACCATATTCTAAGGTTAGTATTGTATTGATGCAGAAATAAATGTATTAAGATCTAGAAGACATAATATTGAATAAAAAATAAACTGCAGAGTAAATTCAGTGCAAAAAAATGTTAATTGCACTATAAAATGTCAATATTAAAAAAATAGCTCTTTTGGGCGGGGGTTGTGGCTCAGTGGTAGAGTACTTGCCTAGCATGTGTGAGGTACTGGGTGCGATTCTTAGCACCGCATATAAATAAATACAGTCCATTGATAACTAAAAAAATATTTTTTAAAAATAGCTCTTTTTGCTGCATCTACTGCAAGAATGAAGACCATTCTCAGCAATCAGACTGTGGACGTTCCAGAAAATGTTAACATCACTCTGAAGGGAAGCACAGTTATCGTGAAGGGCCCTAGAGTAACCATCTGGAGGGATTTTAACCACATCAATGTAGAACTCGATTTCCTTGGAAAGAAAAAGAGGAGGCTACAGGTCGACAAATGGTGGGGAATTAGGAGGGAACTGGCCACCGTTCGCACCATCTGCAGTCAAGTACAGAACATGATCAAGGGTATTAGGCTGGGCTTCCATTACAAGATGAGATCTGTGTGTGCTCATTTCCCCATCAACATTGTTATTCAAGAGAATGGGTCTCTTCTTGAAATCAGATGAAGACAGGTGTTGCTTGTTCAGTGCCTCAAGCTCAGAAAGATCAATTTATCCTTGAAGGGAATAATATTGAACTTGCTTCAAATTCAGCAGCTTTAATTCAAGCCATAACAGTGAAAAACAAGGATGTCAGAAAATTTTTGGATGGTATGTATGTTTCTGAAAAAGGAAAAGTTCAGCAGGCTGATGAATAAGACCTAAGAGTTATCCAGCCACAGAAACACAGTCCTGGAGTTAATTTGTGATATTTCAGTGATGCAATAAAAGATCTCTATTGAAAAAAATTAGACCGAGGATGTAGCTCAGTGGTAGAGCACTGGTCTAGAATAGCAAGGCACCAGCCTCAATGTCCAATGCAGCAAAATAATAATAATAATAATAATAGTAGTAGTAGTAAAATAATAAAAGATCCCCAGGTAATTTATAAGCACATTAAAGTTTGAGAAGCGTTAATGAATAAGCCTTTTTCCATGAGGATTCTAAAATCCTGAACATTAGGGTACTATTCTTTCCTCTCTCTCTTCTAGTCTTAGTCATTTGGGTTTCTCTAATGTCTAGTAATGACTTGGGTTAATATTAGTTTTTTGAAAATGCAAACCTGTCCTAATGTTAATATGGTTGTAAGACAGTTCTGAAAGGATGGTGCCTTTTCTCCCTTACTAAAGCCAAAGAATGGCAGCCTATGATTAAAAGTTCTTTCCTAGTCACCTATAGCTGATCGCTGGGTGGTTAGTATTAGTATCATAAAACAAACTGTGAGATTTATTTAATAATAAACTGTGAGATTTGTGTTGGCCCGCTTTCCATTATTATAACAAAAACCCAAGATAATCAAATTATAAAGAGAAAAAATTTGTTGGGGCTCAGTTTGAGAAGTTCTAGTCCACAATTTGTTGGCTCTCTTGCTTTTAGATCTGTGACAAGGCAGCATGTTATAGTGAAATCACATGGCAGAGTGAAACTGTTTACTTCATGGCCTTGAAGTGAAAGAATTAACAAGAAACTGGGCCCTCCAATCCCCTTGGAAGGCATTCCCACAATGACCCAAAGACCTACCACTATATCCCACCTCTTAGAAGTTTCTACCATCTACTAATTGCACCCAATTGAGGACCAAGCCTCTAACACATGGGCCTTGGGGGAACACTCAAGATCCAAACTGTGTTAGGGATGGACAGGTGAAAATAGATTTTGAGGAGGCAAAACAGAGAGGTCATTGCTGGTTGAATTCTAAATTTACATAGATATTTTGTTAGTGTAGCCTTTCTGCAAGAGAAATCGACAAGGGGCTGAGGTTATGGCGCAGTGGTAGCGTGCTCACCTAGCATGCGGGAGGCACTGGGTTCGATCCTCAGCACCACATAAAAATAAAATAAAGATATTGTGTAAAAAAAAAAAGAAATTGACAAATCGGCAAATACATAGTAAGAACATTAAAACTCTTTGACTCAGTGATATGATTCAAGAATTTATTCTAAATAAATTAAGATGCACACAAGATCAATGAATAAAAAATTTTGTATGTAACATTATTTATATTAGTGAAAAATTATAAACACAATAATTGAATGATTAACTAGATTATGATGTAGCCACATAATTGAATTATATGCAGCCATTAACTTTTTTATTTAAGAAAAGTTCACAATATAATAAATATAAAGGTAAACTCACAAATAAGAATGGAGTATGATTTTAATTTTATACAGAAATACTTTTTCTTAGGAAAAAACTGAAAAGATATGACAAAATATTAACAGTAGTTACTACTCAGTTTTAAATTATGGAAAAGTTTGTTTATAATTTTTAATATTTGCCAAACTTTCCACAGTGACCATGTTAGTTCTATCATTAGAAAAAAATTTAATTAAATCTAAAATATATAGTTGGTACTTAGTTGATTACTACTCTTGAGTGCCAGTCTTGAGTTGGGAAGGAAACATACTTTTTGATGTGATAATCTATTGCTTTTTTCTACTCAGTGCTACTGCTTTGGAAGAAGAGATTCTTCATGGACACTGAATATACTCTCTGAAAATGACTAAACTCTGACTAAAGATATTGCTTGTCTTAATCTTCTGCTAAATTCTAGAAAACAACAGTAATTCTTTCCAAGGCCAAAAGACCATTTCCCCTACCATAATAACTTTAAAAAACCCACTTTATTTTGTAATAATTATAAAGTCACCAGAAGTTACAAAGGTAATAAAGAGAAGCCTTTTGTACACTTCACCTAATTTCCTCTTGAAGCAACTTTTAAACCTGAATTATTTCATGGATTTAATTCCTTCACTCTGAAAGCATGAGATTAGCACTGAGAAGCAGTGTCAGTTGTAAAAGCATTTCCAGTCCTTTCTGTTTCTCTATTTTGAAAAAAAGGAAATAACTTTTTTTCTAACTTCCCATAGTTCACTCTGAGTCACAGATGTTTTCCCAGTCCACTCTGTTGTATAACCTTCACTGCCATCTTTATGTGTGTATTATAAAGGATTATCAAATGCTGGCAATTACTCTCTTTGGTTTCGATGACACAGGGGAGAGAAGAAAGACGATGGAAAAGATAGTCTCAATTGATATAAACTAGGACTTCTTTCCTGTCATCTTTGATATATTGAGGTTTTGTCAACTTAAAAGTTTGGGAATTGAAAAAGATAATACTCTATTAAATGGCTTTTGCTTGATGATGTTTTCAAAGAACCTGATCGAAAAAGACAGAACTCAACTACTTCTCTTGCCACATTACTGAAGGTAAAAACACTATATCACAGAAGCAGGTGGGGCTTATGGTTAAGTGTGTCACTCTGGAATCAGAGGACTGTGATGTGGAGTCACACTGCTCAAATTGAAATCACAGACTCTGCCCCTTTGGTGCCCTGTAGCCTGGGTGGCTTCCTATTACTAAACTTCTCATTCCCACCACAGAGATTATAAACAGCTAATTCATGTTCTTTGAGACATGAATAACCATCACACTTATGTTATTCAAAAATTCTTCAAAACTAGCACTATAATCATGCTGATTTATGAGACACTAAGGTACACTCCCACCAGGTCCACAGCCCATTCGTGCCAGGGCAATGAGATAGGTTGCTGAGAGACCAAGACAATACCTGGAGACAGTGTATGAGGCACAAGGCTTTATTGAGAAGTGCTTATGGGGAAGATCCCATGGTGACAGGCTGAACACACTACACCTCCATCCAACATGGTTCTTCACCAGGTTCTTCTCTCTAAGGGCACTTTGTCCAGGTCAGCCAGCTGGATGAGTGACACATACCCTTTCCACAGTACCCTCAGTTCTTCACCAGTTGCCACTGAGAGGGGTTTGATATGTTAGGCTTCAGAAGTAGTGACATCATTAGCTTTAGCTTGCTTAGTTTGCTTTCTATGACTAGAATTTCCAGAGCAACTGTCCTAGTGTATGAGCAAAAAGGAATTTTCTACAAGTAATATTAACTTGCTTTAATTCCCAGCATACTTGAAGAAAGCCAGCCTCCTTCCAAATAATATGTATCTGGACATTCCACCCTCTTTGTTTCCTCAACTTGGCTAGGTTTGGGGGAACAGAAAGGGACCATTAAGAGGATGTTTTACCATCCCCCTTTTCTCTAAGGATGGTACAACCTTAGAGAAGTGATACTGTACAATCTCTGGTATCCACCTAGTTTTTAAATGGTTAGGATTCTCTTCTCCCAATACATGTTTCCAGAAATTGACCATTTTTCCTGCCTACTCCTCAAATTTACTTTTCACCAAATTCGTGTTTGTCTCCTGTAACCATTCAGACAATTCAACAATTGTGTTCATAGCACATAGAAGTTGGGAGAAAAGCAAGTGAGATTGTTAACCAAAGGGCCTCCCTTATCAGACCAAGAGCCCAGAACAGAGATAATTTGGCTTTGTCTATCTAATAGAAGGAGTGCCTTAATTGGGAAAAAAAATCAGTCACTTTGACAAGCTAATAGAAGAACATTTTCCTAATTCACTTAAAAGCATTCTATGAGCCGGATGTGGTGGCGCACACCTGTAATCCCAGCAGCTCAGGAGGCTAGGCAGGAGGATCTCGAGTTCAAAGCCAGCCTCAGCAAAAGCAAGGCACTAAGCAACTGTGAGACCCTGTTTCTAAATAAAATAGAAAGTAAGGCTGGGGATGTGGTTCAGTGGTCAAGTACCCCTGGTCAATCCCCAATACTCCCCTCCAAAAAATTTCTATGAGCCTTTGACTACTTCAATCAAAAGTATAAGAAAAACTCAAGTGCAAATTACATAAAAACACATACTATAAAAATATTCAGCTAAAACTCTTTTTAGATAGTAAATATCAGGGTTGTTACAGTTTTCAAATGTTTTTAAGTGCTCTAGCATTCTTTAGAAATGTTGCATAGTCTCAGGTCATAGAATTAGAGTATTTTTAAAGCATAAAGAATCTTCTAAGGGTCACATAGACCAACCCATTATTTTATAAAGGAATGGTGTCACCAATGGAAGAGACTTGCTTAAAGGTATTAGATACATCTGGTAGCTAAACCAGATGACCTGGCGCCCTGTGATAACAATTTATGGATACACAGCTCTAAAACCTGGTCAGATACTATCTTCCTTTAACCCTCACTGTTCTTACTTTCCTCCATCAGAAACCAGCTTCTGTCATTCCCAAGGTCCTGACTTCCTCTAAGAAGAGGCTGGGAAACAAATTGTTGGTCCTGCACAGCTTTTATAGCATGTACATCCCTACCCATTACTTGATATTGTCCTCAAATAAAGAGGGGTTTGTGTTTCCAAGTCTACAATGATAAGACATTGTGTAAAGAAGCAACATGTATTGTTGCATGAAAATATTCACTAATGAAGCGACCACTCAAACTCCAGTTAGTCTCTACCCGATTTTCAGATTCATTAAACATCTGCTAAAGTAATGGGGACACAAGGGAAGCTGCTTTTTTTGGGTGGGGAGGGTACTAGGAATTGAACCAAAGGGCACTTAACCACTGAGCCACATCCCCAGCCCTTTTTATTTTTTTATTTTGAGACGAGGTCTCAATAAGTTGCTTAAAATATTACTAAATTGCTTAGGCTGGCCTCAATCTTGCAATCCTCCTGCCTCAGCATCCCTAATCACCGGGTTTACAGGCATGCACCACCACTACGGACCCAGTTTTTCTTGAGTGGTAGTGTGTAAAAAGTGATCATTTTTATCTGTGAACTTTTCTAGATTTTTCAAAATTTTCTAGAAATATGCACATCCTGCTTTTGAAATGTTGAAACCTTTATGTTTTATTGATTTATAAGCATTTTATGGCATTTAAAGTATCTTCCTTCATGTAGCTTCAAGCCATCAATACACCACCCTCGGCTGTCCCACCCATTCATCATCTTCTCGGCTCTTCTACAGAAGAATGTGGCCTTCACGGTAACAGGGTGCTTTGGGAACTTTACCTTCCTATATTATAATAAAATTTATATTAGACAATGTATATTATAAATAGGAGAAATTATAAGCAAGGTTTGAAAGGGGGAAAGGTCTGTAAAAACACAGGTCTTGCAAAGCCATATAGTTGCCATAGTTGAGCCTCAATTTCACTCTAAGCCACCCGGCAAATAAGCTGAAGAAGGGAAATAATTAGGATAATTTCATTTTTGTTCATTAATTCAGTGGAGGACTTTATAGAAGATTGATTTGATGAAGCAATTATTGAAATTATAAATGGCAGAAAAACTGTGATAAACAGGTAATTGTTTCTCACAATGCTAAATATAACCTCTATTTTAAGACTGGAAAAAATTTTACCTTTTACCAGATAATGGATTAAATAATCTTATGCTACTCTCTGTAGATTATTTAGATAGTGTATTTTCATTTTGACTTTAAGAAATTTTGTCCTTTTTTTTGATACTGTCCTAGTAAAAATTGGGGTTAGAAAATGTTGACAAGTCAGGCACAGTGGCACAAGCCTGTAATCCCAGCACTTTAGGAGGCTGAGACAGGAGAATCGCGAGTTCAAAGCCAGCCTCAGCAATGGCGAGGTGCTAAGCAACTCAGTGAGACCCTGTCTCTACATAAAACACAAAATAGGACTGGGGATCTGGCTCAGTGGTTGAGTATCCCTGAGTTCAATCTCCAGTACCAAAAAAAGAAAAAAGAAAAAAAGAAAATGTTGACAAATTGCCAGGCACACTGGTGCACACCTATAATCCCAGTGGCTCCAGGGGCTGAGGCAGGGGAATCATGAGTTCAAAGCCAGCCTCAGCAACTTACCAAAGCCCTAAACAACTTAGCAAGACCCTGTCTCTAAATAAAATATAAAAAAGGCCTGAGCATGTAGCTAAATGGTTCAGTGCCCCTGAGTTCAATCCCTGGTACCAGAAAAAAACATGTTAACAAATTAGCAGCAAATTATTGAACAAATTTCATTATAGTCAATATAGTTTCATTTGTAATTATCCTTCACCATTCTTTCTCAGACTGTTTAGTCTCCTAAAATTACAGAATTTGGAGTTGAAATAAAAGGACATTAGTTCTTTTCTAGTTCAGTCTCTTCGTGTAGTATATGTGGGTATGTTTTCTCAGTATCTTAGTCTTTGAATTTTTAAAACTATTTTTTATTTGTTCTAATTAGTTATACATGACAGTAGAATGCATTTTGACACATCATATATAAGTGGAATATAAATTCTCATTCTTCTGGTTGTACATTATGTAGAATCACATCAGTTGTATAGTTGTATATGTTTGACATTATTTGCAGTTACTATCCTTCCTACCCCCACATCTCTCCCTTCTCTTCACTCCCCTCTACTTATCCAAAGTAATTCTATTCTTCCCTACCCCGCTCCCCTTATTGTGAGTTAGCATCCGTATATCAGAGAAAACATTGGGCCTTTGTTTTTTGCAGATTGGCTTATTTCACTTAGAATGATATTCTTCAGCTTCATCCATTTACCAACAAATACCATAATTTCATTCTTCTTTATGGCTGAATAATATTCTATCATGTATATATACCACATTTTCTTTGCCCATTCATCTGTTGAAGGGCACCTAGGTTGATTCCATAGTTTAGCTATTGTGAGTTGTGTTTCTATAAATATTCATGTGGCTGCATCACTGCAATATGCTGATTTTAAGTCCTTCAAGTATAAACCAAGGAGTGGAATAGCTAGGTCAAATAGTGGTTCCATCTGAAATTTTAAAAAGTATAATTTTCAAATTGTAAAAGTGCATGGTTCCCAAACAAATATAAATGAACGTATGTCAACACGTGTCAGTCAAATTTATGTCACTGTGACATAAATACCTAAATACCTAAAGGTGTCATAAATACCTAAATATCTGAGATAATCAAATTAAAAGGGAAAAGATTTATTTGGCTCATGGTTTCAGAGATTTCTTGGCTCTGTGCTTTGGGCCTGTGGTGCCATAGCACATCTTGGCAAGAGTATATGATGAAGGAGGCCTGTTCACCTATAGTCACCAGGAAGCAAACAGGGTGGAGTCCCAATATCTTTTCATGGGCATGCTTACCAATGACATAACTTCCCTCCAGAAGGCTCCACATTCTAAAGATTCCACCATGTCTCAATAGCACCACGAGTGTCACTCAAGTCTTAACATATAAGCCTTTGGGGGACATTTTAGATCCAAAAGATAGCCCTGTGATTTTAACCAATTAAAGACAGAACTAATAGGATATTAAAACCAGATCAAAAAACAATTGAAAAACTAGATTTATATAAGCAATTTACCTTAGATGTAAAATGAATTAACTCTTCCAGAGGGCCATACGCATAATCCTTACGGTTCTGTTCTGGGTAGAAATTATTTGTATCACAACTGAACAAATACAGGCAATATTTATTATTTGCAGATATCCATATCTACAAATTCACCTACTTCTTAAAATTTTGTAACCCCCAAATCAAGACTTGAAACATTTTTTGGCCATTTAAAGACTTGAGGCAAGCAATGAAAAATTTGAGTTGCCTCATGAAAGTGTTCCTAGCTGAGGTTGAAAAAAGTGACACTACCTTCTTGCTTCAGCTTGCACATTGTGAGTAAATAGCCTCTTTGCACTCTATGTAGTGCCAAGGTTTTGCATTTTTGTCCTTCTCCTTGGTGATTTCACTGTTTAAAATGGCCCTCAGTCATAATGCTGAAGTGCAGTCTAGTGTTCCTAAGCTGTGGTGTGCCTTGTAATACTATTGGCCACAAAGTCAATATTACTTGATCATTGAAAGATAAATTAAGCATATTTAAACATAAATACATTGAAACAGGGTTATATATTGATTAGTTGTCCTACAGGCTCATAGGATTTAACTTTGTATTTACCATAGACACAATGGTGTGTTTGCTAATTCAGTGTTCATAGTCACTTTATAGAACATAACGACTATGAACAGTGAACTCAGTTGTTTCTACAGAATTAAGAAGAGGTTCTATAAATAGAAAATCAAGCAAACTCGAATTCTAGGAATACCTAGCATTTATTTTGTGTATTTCCAAGCTTCAGATAATATTTCTGACAATATTTAATTCATTTTGCAAAATTACATGACCTCACTAAAGTCCTCTCCTCTCTCAAGTTGTGAAGCATAAAGCAGAATATGCTTCTCTAATGTTTTGATTATTGCCAAACTTCAGACTAGCACTGTTTTCCAGTATATAAAACTCAATGTCAATTAGAGAAATGTAAATCAAAACTATACGGAGGGGCTGGGGTTATGGCGCAGTGGTAGCGTGCTCGCCTAGCGTGCGTGAGGCACTGGGTTCAATCCTCAGCACCACATAAAAATAAAATAAAGATATTCTGTCCACCTACAACTAAAAAAATAAATAAATATTAAAAAAAAAAAACTATACGGAGAGGGGCTGAGGTTGTGGCTCAGTGGTAGAGTGCTTGCCTAGCATGTGTGAGGCATTGGGTTCAATTCTCAGCACCGCATAAAAATAAATAAAATAAAGGTCCATTAACAACTAAAAATATATTTATTTATTTATTTTTATTTTTTTAAATATTTTTTTAGTTGTTGATGGACACAGTGTCTTTATTTTATTGCTTTGTATGTGGTGCTGAGGATCGAACCCAGGGCCTCACGCATGCGAGGCAAGCACTCTACTGCTGAGCTACAGTCCCAGCCCTAAAAATATATGTAAAATAACTACACTGATGAATGGATAAAGAAACTGTGGTACATATACACAATTGAATATTATTCATCAATAAAAGAGAATAAAATTATGGCATTTGCAGGCAAATGGATGGAATTGGAAAGCATTATGCTAAGTGAAGTAAGCCAATCCCAAAAAACCAAATGCCGAATGGTCTCTCTGATTAGTGGATGCTGATGAATAAGGGAGGTGGGAATGGGAAATATAAGAGAAATAGAGAAACACTGGACGCGGCATGGGGGAAATGGGGGGCAGGAAAGAGGAATGGGTATAGTAAAGATGGTTGATTGAGATCGTCATCACTACCCTTGGTGCACGTATGAAAACTCAATTGGTGTAACTTCATCTGGTTTGCAACCAGAGAAATGGAAAAACTGAGCTCTATATATGTGCTATGACTTGAAATGCAATTAAATAAACTAAAATAAATAAATAAAATAACTACACTGAGATTTCATTTCACATCAGTCAGAATGGCAAATATCTAGATTACAAGTAACAATAAATGTTGGTAAAGATGTGAGGAAAAAAGTTCACTTATACATTCCTGGTGGGACTGCAAATTGGTGTAACCACTCTGAAAAGCAGTATAGAGATTCCTTTGAAAACTTAGAATGGAACCACCATTGACCCAGCTATCCCACTCGTTGGTTTATATCCAGAAGACTTAAAAACAGCAAAGTACAATGATGCAGCCACTGCAATGTTTATAGCAGTTCAATTCACAATAGCCAAGCTATGGAACCATCCTAGATGCCCTTCAACAGATAAATGGATAAAGAAAATTTGGTATATATACACAATGAAATATTACTCAGCCATAAAGAATAATTATGACATTTTCTGGTAAATGGATGGAGAGTATCATGCTGAGAGAAATAAGCCAGTCCCAAAAAATCAAAGGTAGACAGTTCTCTCTGATATGTGGATGCTAACCGACAACAGGGAAGGGAAGATTAGAAGTTCATTGGATGAGAATAGGAAAGACAGTAGAATGAATCTGACATAATTTTCCTATCTTTATATGTGAATATACAACCAGTGTAACTCCACATTATGTACAACCACAATAATGGGATCCTAATTGGAACAAGTTATACTTATTCTAAGTATGTATATGTCAAAATTCACTCTACTGTCATGTATATCTAGAAAGAAATTTTAAAAACTTGAGATACATATACCCTTTAACTCAATAATTCACATTTGACAAATGTGACCTAAGGAAAAGATAAATAAAGAATCATGCAGTGTTGTAGATATAAAACCATATGTGCCCAATAACTCAGGAAGCCGAGGCAGAAGGATCACAAGTTCAAGTCCAGCTTCAGCAATTTAGCAAGGCCCTCAGTAATTTGGAGAGTCCCTGTCTCAAAATAAAAATAAATAAACAAGGCTGGGGATATAGCTCAGGGTAAAGCATCCCTGGGTTCAATTCCTAGTACAAAAAAATTAGGATTTTTTGTAAATAAGGAATTAGTTAAATAAAATATTATACATTTAAGAACTAAATGTCATGTGCTTTAAACATTATCATGTTAAAAATCATGCTCAAACTGTTGGCATTGGCTCTTAAATCCCTTTCTGCTATTCCTGTCCCTGGAAAACATATTTCAATTATACAGTTATAAAATATTTTCCCTCTAACCCAAATGTAACATGATGGTTTAAACTATTGCAATCCTTTTAGATCTGTTTATTTTCAGATTAAAGGGATTTAGTTAGGAAGTATCATAAGGATAAGAGCCATTTGACTAATTTAGAAGACTTTAATAAGTAGCATCAGAAGTTGCTTCATCAAAATCTGCCACTTACTCATTATAAGATCCTGGATAAGCCAACTAAACCCTCTATACATCAGTTCCTTTACCTCTGCCCTTCATCTCTAAAATGACGTTGATAACTGCCTAATGTTCTTACCTCCCTTATTGCTTTATAAGTGCATAGGGCAGGGGCTGGGATTGTGGCTCAGTGGTGGAGCGCTTGCCTCACATGCGTGAGGCACCGGGTTCGATCCTCAGCATCACATAAAAATAAATAAAATAAAGATATTGTGTCCATCTACGACGAAAACTAAATATTAAAAAAAAAAAAAAAAAAAAAAAGAAGTGCATAAGGCAAAAAGGTCTAACCTTTCCCCAGGGATCAAGAAGTGATGCTGAAATAGGAACTTAAGGAAAATGGGTGGAAGAGAAGGAATAATACGTGAGAAGGTTCCTCTGGAAGAGTGTGTCTGTCTTGGAAAACTTCAAATCTAGTGTGAGCAGAGGGCCAGTATAGCTGATGGTGAGGATGGATTGGGATGTGGGTTCTAAAACCTGCCCTTTCTCCACTAACCATAAATATTCTTTAAGTTAATGTGTTTGTTTATTTAACAAATTCTCTATTAAGTGGACTATAGAAGCTTATTTTGCATTACCCTCCATCTTAATATTGTGATATCAATTTAAGGAGCTCTTAATCTAAATTTTTAAATTCCCAGTTATTGTCATCTTTGCCTGAAGTTAAAGACTTTTCAGCTAAAGAAAAATAAATGTAAAGGAAAAAAAAATCCTTGATGTCTTCTTCAATAAGCCAATGGGCCTGCATAGGATTCCAATAAGTTTTCCAGAGATTTCTTGAGGATGTAGAACAATTTTTGACCCTATTTCACTTGAAGTGACTAAGTACAATCACACTAAAGCCCAAAGGAGAAGATCTGAGCAGGCTAACACTAACAAACCCATTTTACTTTTTAGTTTTGGTACTGGGGATTGAACCCAGGGTTGCTTAAACCCTGAGCTACAACTCCAAGCCTTTTTGTTATTTTGTATTTTGAAATAGGGTCTTGCCAAGTTGCTTAGGGCTTTGCTAAATTGCTGAGGCTGGCCTTGAACTTGCGATACTCCTGCCTCAGCCTCCCAAGTCACTGGGATTACAGGCACCACACCTGGCTCAACAAACCCATTTTAAAACATAAGTGTTGCCTAAAATTCAGTAAACTGGGCCCATGAGCAAACTACTGCACTGCCACAAACTGAATTACTAGTGAAAATCTAAGGCTTAAGAAACTGTTCTCAATCAATAATTAGGAAGTTGTCTTGCCCTGTGAAAGGTGAGTGTGTGCCTGCAAATTAAAAAAAAAACAAAAAACTTTAAACATCTGGCCTCACAAAATAATCATAAAGCTCTTTTTAAAAACATATTGGCATAAATCAAGCTGGAGAAATTGGATCTATAGTCAGAAACTACTTCTATTTAAAAATGGCTCTTTCTAAGGAAAAATTGAAAGACAGAGGAAGCTTTCATCCAAAGCATGAGATACTTCATTATTCCAAAATCTAACCAAACCCATTTTAAATAAGTCATTTAATGCAACATGCGCTTACTATGAATGTCTTTAGACTTGGAAAGCAAAATACAGAATATTTAATAAGCCAGTTTCTACAGCGTTTAACAAAGAAAGGCATGCTGTTAAATGTGATGAATATGCTAATAACATTTGAAGGAAGGAAGATTATACAACCACAGTCCTATCATATCCTCTTATTTTGTTAGATAAATCTTCTTGGAGGGTCATGAGCACCTAAGATTTAATGTTTTAAAATGGATCATATAGAAGAGTAGTGCCAGATGCAAAATCTGAAATGTTAACTCCAGTTATAAAATGTGATTTCAGTTATAAGATATGACAATCCTATGACCAAGTGTTCATGATTCTGAAATAACTATCTCTATTTTAATTTGAAATGATTTTCTTTATCAGGAAATATGAGAAATTTTAATTAGGAACATCAAACATTTAATAATTCCATATCAATTAAAAGGGACAATATACGCTAACTTTTTAATGGCTGTCTTTTATTTATGTCCAAAAAGTTTAAAATATTTTACTGTTAAAATTACATTGTACAGGGGCTGGGGTTGTGGCTCAGTGGCAGAGCGCTTGCCTCGCACATGTGAAGTACTGGGTTCAATTCTCAGCACCACATAAAAATAAATAAAATAAAGATGTGTCCATCTATAACTAAAAAAAATTAAATTGTACAATTTGACCAATAAAATAAATGTTGGAAAAATCAGATGAACATACTGATTGCTCATTATGCCTACTTCTGGGCATCTTGTCAGCCAAAGCACAGAGAAATACAAGTTAAATCATTCTGACCACCAGACCAATGGAAGTACGCTATTTCTGCTGGTAGGCTTTCTCTGATACTAAATTCTAGAAGGAAGTAGATTTAGTGTTTATGTTCTTCTCTATGCATACTGGGGAATTTGCATACATGTTATGATTTCATCCTTTCAGTGAGCATCATGTTAATCCATTTTCCATTTAAGGACAATGTAGATTTAAATCTAGTACTACCTAATTTCAAGGCTTATACTCTTCCCATATTTCCTAACTGTTTTGCCAGAGCACTTTAAATCTAATAATAGATCTGCATACATTTTAAAGACCTTACTAGAAATACAGAACTATTCTTTGATGGTCGGTCCTTCTATTTAACCTCTGCAGAAATTGAGGATATACAGTTTTTTAAAAAGACCTAGTAAATTTCGGTTCTGGGAAAGATGAAGTATGTATAATTCAATCTGTTTCACCCACTGACGGCAACTATAAAACCTAGACAGAATGCATGGAAAAGCTATTTTAGAACTCTGAAAAGTAAATATAGCAGATGGATTAGAGAGAAAGATCAGAATTTAAATTATCATTGAACTAGCAGTAACTTTCTTATTTTTCTTTTTCTTCCAGTACTCCCTAATCTGAACTCAAGGAAGTCCTAAATACAGAAGTGTAGTCAAAATTTGCAACCTGAACCCAGTCAAATCCATTTCCTGCTTAAACAAAAACATGAACATTCTCTGCAAAATTTCAAAAATGCCTAGAGCCTTATAATATTCAAAATGTCAAAGCACAATCCAAAATAATTCAACATTAGAAGAACAAATGAAGTCTCTACTCTCACAGGAAAAGACAATAAATGCCAACACTAAAATGACCCATACATTAGAATTATCTGACAAAGTCTTTAAGAAAGCTATTACAAAAATACTAAAAAGTAAGGAAGGGTGAACACTCTTAAAACCATAAAAACCAGAGCATTTCAGCAAATAAATATAGGATGTAAAGAAAAACCAAATGGAATTTTACAAAGCTGAATTTTTAAAAATTTCATCATGTACAACCACATGAATGGGATCCTAATTAGAAGACGTTATATTCCATGTATGTATAATATGTCAAAATATGCTCTGCCATCATGTGTATCTAAAAAAAACAAATAAAAAAATAAAAATAAATTTTAAAAAGTTTCTATGATCAAATAGCTTGCCATCTGATTGGAAGGATAAGAAATTTTAAATTTATAAGACTACATAATAAAATAAAGACCCAAATTAACAGATTGAAAACCACTCACAGATTTTAACAAACTCAGAGCACCTACTGAGGCATGTAATAATATATTATTGGAAGTGTTGTGATAGAGGCATAAACAAAGAACAGGAAAGCCAGAAGGAGGGAGTGGTTAACCCTAGAGGAGAATAAGGATTATCATAGTTTCATCATCTGGAATTAGGTTGGCCCAAGAATGATAGACACAAAAATCATAGCAGTTGTCTTTTTTTTTTTTTTTCATTTCATATGGAAGCACTCAAGAGCTGATATAGAATTGCTGATATGGAAGCTAAGATCATCTGGACCCTAGGCTGACAGAAACTTTCTGCTCAGGCATGTTCCAAGCCACAGCAAGAAGGGAACAAGGAGGGAAAAAGATACTCCCAGATGATTTATTATTATTTATTTATTTATTTTTAAAAATGTATTTATTCTAATTAGGTATACCTGAGAGTAGAATGCATTTTGATTCATTGTACCCAAATGAAGCACAAGTTTTCATTTCTCTGGTTGTACACATGTAGATTCACATCATATGTTCAGTCATACATGTACCTAGGGTAATGATATACATCTCATTCCACCATCTTTCCTGCCCCCATGTCCCTTCCCCACCTTTCCATCCCCTTTGACCAAAGTTCCTCCATTCTTCCTATGCCCCCCTCTCTCATTATGGATTAGCATCCACTTATCAGAGAAAACATTTAGCCTTTGGTTTTTTGGGATTGGCTTACTTCACTTAGCATGATGTTCTCCGACTTCATCCATTAACCTGCAAATGCTATAATTTTATTCTCTTTTAATGCTGAGTAATATTCCATTGTGTATATATACCACAGTTTCTTCATCCATTCATCTATTGAAGGGCATCTAGGTGGTTCCACAGTTTAGCTATTGTGAATTGAACTGCTATAAACATTGAAGTGGCTGCATCACTGTAGTATGCTGTTTTTAAGTCCTTGGGGTATAGACTGAGGAGTGGGATAGCAGGCTCAAATGGTGGTTCCATTCCAAGTTTTCTAAGGAATCTCCATACTGCTTTCCACATTGGTTGCACCAATTTGCAGTCCCACCAGCAATGTATAAGTGTGCCTTTTCCCCTACATCCTCGCCAACACTTATTGTTCCAGATGATTTTTTTTTAAATATTTATTTATTTATTTTTTAGTTTTAGGTGGACAGAATATCTTTGTTTTTATGTGGTGCTGAGGATCAAACCCAGTGCCTCACGCGTGCTAGGCGAGTACACTACCACTGCGCCACAATCCCAGCCCCTCCAGATGATTTTTTAAGGAAGTTTCCCTGAAGCAGTTATGGACATATAATTGACCAGATCTTTGTTAATATCACCATATTTAAAAGTTTTAAGGCAAATTGTGAAATGTCTTCTTTATTCTGGAAAGAATTCTGGAGTAACATCAGAAAGATTGAGGAAAGATTCTTGTTATTTCACCCCTCCCATAGAACTAACAAGAATAATGAATAAATAACCATATACAATAAGAATAGCTCTGGGAGAGCTCTGGAGTACAATAAAGAAGTAGCAGAAACTCACAAAAATTGATGATGGCTACATAGAAAAGTGTAGGAAACGTTTTATTTTTGTTCCTATCCTTCAGTCCAAGATTACTAAGAACCTGGAGGAATATCCCTCTGAGGGATTTCTATCTATAGGGAAAAGAGATCATGAACCCCCAGCAGTTCTTGGTAACACTGCAACATCTGCAGCCTTTGCCTCCAAGGACCTACAAAGTCTTCAATGATACAAAACTCAGCATATGGAGTTGCCCAGCATGTATGTCATTATGCTCCCTTTGGAGAGGGAAGCACAACTGAGTCCCCATAACATGGCCTGAGCTGTTGTAGCATTGCATCATCTACAAGGTCAGAAATGCTGCTATGCTATGCCCCACCCGTGGAGCCTGAGTTTTTTCTGTGCCCTATTCTTAAGAGCCTTAGAAACTGGTTTCTAGACACCTAGAACCCAGTTACATGGGTAATCAGCACACATGTGCACACACACACACATGCATACGCTTAAGGTGCAGGCATCAACACTATAGCAAGTCTGTCTGTGTCCCAGGCTTCATATTTGTTTCACATGTCCCTGTACCCAAGACCCTGCCTGAGGAGCCACTGTAAGTGCATTTACCCTGGAACCCAGCAGCACTGTGACTGTCTGTGTACTTATATGCCAGATATCATGCCAGGAGGGTTTTCTGTCAGCCTGGACATCCTCCCTACAAGGAAAAGTAGAACAGGAGGACCCCAACAGCCTTTACCACTGATATCCCCAACAGTCTTTGCTGTTGCCAGCTCTGCCACTGCACATACCTGCAATCTAGGCTGCTAGGTTCCCTGGTTGTCTTTGCTGATACTTATCTCAGCTGATGGAGCTGCATGGAGACAATGCTGCTGCCCCCTCCCTAGAATCATAGCTGCCACATTTCACCCAGCCAGTGCCTTCATACCCACTCACAGGTGAAAGTCTTTCCCCACTGAAGCCAGTTCATAAATGGAAATGACTGCTCCTCAAATGTGTAAACATCAGGGGCTGGGATTATGGCCCAGTGGTAGCGTGCTCGCCTAGCACGCATAGGGCACTGGGTTCGATCCTCAGCACCACATAAAAATAAAATAAAGATATTCTGTCACCTACAACTAAAAAATAAACATTTAAAAAAAAAACATGAAAAATATAAAATTCACTTGTAAAATTAGTAAAATAGTCAAATTCAGAATGCTCTAAAACCATAATGATATGTAAATTGTTTTCAACTCTAGACAAAATTCGTAAAGATTAAGTAGAGCTGAAATATTTTAAGGGATTCATAATATTAAATGAAGTAAATTGTGACATCAAAAAACATAAACTTTGTGGAAAAGAGGTTAAAGTATGAAGATTTTGTGTGTAATTGAAGCTATTATCAGCTTAAAGTAGATCATTGTAACTGTTAGGTACTTTCTGTAAGCCTCATGGTAACCATAAAGTGAAAACCCATACTAGATACCTAAGGCATAAAGACAAAGGAATCAAAGTGTACCGTTACAAAAAATCATGAAATCACAAAGGAAGACAGCAAAAGAAGAAGAAAAGAATAAAGAAAGTACAAAATAGAAAACAATCAACAAAAATGCCAATAGGACACCCTTACCTAACAATAATCACTTAAAATGCAAATGGACTAAGTTCTCCAATCAAAAGACATACAATGGATAAATGGATTTAAAAAACAAGACCCAATCATATGCTGCATGTAAGAAGCTCACTTTGACTTTAAGAACAGATATAGGTTGTAATCAAAGGCATGGAAAAGAGTATTTCATGAAAATGGAAACAAAAAGGGATCAGAGGTAGTTAAATTTACATCTAAAATCAAAAACTGTAGCAAGAAACAAAGGTCATTCTATAATGATAAAGGTGTCAATTCATCAAAATGATATAACAATTTATATGTACCCAACATCGGAGCAACAAAATTTACAAAGCAAATATTAACATAACTGAAGAGAAACAGATAGCAGTAAAATAATAGTAGGGACTTTGATATTTCACTTTCAACAATGGATAGATCATCCAGACAGAAACATAAGGAAACATCAGACTTGAACTCTACTTGAAACCAGATGGACTAACAGACATATGCAGAAAAATCCCATCCCATGGCAGTAGAATGAATATATATTCCTTTGAAATTTGTCTCCAGGATAGATCATGTTATTCCAACAAAACAAGTCTTAGCAAATTTAAGAGATAAAAATAGTATCGAGATCTTTTCCAATCATAATGGAATGAAATAGAAATCAGTGACAGGAAGAAAACTGGGAAAGTCACAAACATATGAAGATTAGACAACATGCTCCAGAGCAAACTTTTCCTTTTCAAAAGGAAAATAAAAAAATATTTTGAGTGGTTGAGTATATAACTCAGTGGTAAAACGTGTTCAGAATGTGCAGGGCTCTACATTCAATTCTGTGTGTGTGTGTGTGTATGTGTGTGTGTGTGTGTGTGTGTGAGAGAGAGAGAGAGAGAGAGAGAGAAAGAGAGAGAGAGAGAAATGGAAACACAATATACAAAAACTTCTGGGATGAGGTAAAATTGATTCTAGGAGAGAAGGTTATATCAATAAACACATACATTAAAAAAATAGCTTAAGGCTGGGGTTGTAGCTCAGTGGCAGAGCATGTGCCTCGCACATGTGAGGCACTGGGTTTGATCCTCAGCACCACATAAAAATAAACAAACAAAACAAAGATATTGCATCCATCTATAATTAAAAATATTTTTAAAAAAATAAATATCTTAAATAACCCAATTTTTACCTCAAGAGAGTAGAAAAAGAGAACATTCTAAGCCCAAAGTTAGCAGAAGGAAGAAAACAACAAAGATTAGAGCAGAAATAAATGAAATTGAGAAGAGCAAAACAACAAAAGATTAATGAAATTAGGATTGGTTTTTGGAAAAAATAAAATCGGCAAATGTTTAGCTAGCTAAGAAAAGAAGACAAGACTCAAAAAAATAAAATTGGAAATTAAAGAAGAGACATTATAACTGATACCAAAGACATATAAAAGTATCATAAGAGGCCAGAATGAACAATTTTGCAATAATACATTGGATACAATAAATACATTGGGGGCTGGGGTTATGGCTCAGTGGTAGAGCGCTTACCTACCATTCATGAGGCACTGGGTTCAATCCTCAGCACCACATAAAAATAAAGATATTCTGTCCACCTACAACTAAAAAATAAATATTAAGTAAATAAATAAATTGAATAACCAACAATAAACTGAATAACCTAGAAGAAATGAAAAAGTTTTTAGAAACATAAAACCTACTAAGACTGAATCATCTAATATGTGAAAGCTAAAAACATTGATCACATAGAAGTTGAGAGTACAATGGTGGTTACCAGAGGCTGGGGGAAGAAGTGGGGAGGATGGGGAAAGGTTGGTCAATGAGTGTGAAGTCACAATGAAACAAGAGGAAGAAGTTCTGGTGGGATATTGCACAGTGGGGTGGTTATAGAGAATGTATTGTACATTTCAAAAAGCTGGGAGAATTTTTGAAGTTTTCACTGTAAATAAATGATCAATGGTTTTTTTTAATGTTTTTAGTTATACATAGACACAGTGTCTTTATTTTGTTTACTTATTTTTATGTGGTGCTGAGGATGGAACCCAGTGCCTCACACGTGCGAGGCAAACGCTCTGTCACTGAGCCACAACCTCAGCCCAATAAATGATAAATGTTTAAAGTGACAGACATATTAATCTGATTTGAACATTGACAATGTGTACATGCATCAAAACTTCACATTATCCTATTAATATGTATAATTTTATGTTTTATATATCAGCTACATATTTTTAACAATATTGAATCATGAAGAAATAGAAGTCTGAATAGATCAATGAGCAAGAAGATTGAATTGGTAATCAAAACTCTTTCAACAAATAAAAGCCCAAGGGACTAGAGTTGTAGCCCAGTGGTAGAGAGCTTGGCTAGCACGTGTGAGGCACTGGGTTTGATCCTCAGCACCACATAATAAATAAATAAATAAGAAAATATTGTGGGGGCTGGGGCTGTAGCTCAGTGGTAGAGTGCTTGCCTAGCATGCGTGAGGCACTGGGTTTGATCCTCAGCACCACGTATAAATAATAAATGAATAAAATAAAAAGATCCATCAACATCTAAAAAAATGTTTAAAAAAAAAGAAAATATTGTGTCTATCTACAGCTAAAAGAAATTGAAGGGCTGGGGTTGTGGCTCAGTGGTAGAGTGCACACATGAGGTACTGGGTTCGATCCTCAGCACCGCATACAAAAAATATATATAAATAAAATAAAAGGTTTAAAAAAATTGAAAAAATAAAATCCAGGACCTCATGGCTTCATTGGTCAGTTCTACCAAATACTTGAAGAATAATACTAATAATGCTCAAAGTCTTCCAAAAGTTGAAGAGAAATACGTCTAAATTCATTTCATGAGACCAGTCTTACCCTAATACAAAAGCCAGACACTGTAAGAAACGAAAACTACAGGCCAACATTCCTGATGAACATTGATACAAAATTCCTCAACAAAATACTAGTAAACTGAATTCAGCAGCACATTTAAAGGATCACACATTATGATCAAGTGGGATTTGTCCTAAGATGCAAGGATGGTTCAAAATATACAAAGCAATAAATATGATAATCACATTAACAGAATGAACAACAAAAACCATATAATCATCTCAACAGTTGCATCCCTTCATGATTAAAACTCTTAATAAATTAGATATATAAGGAATTTACCTCAATATAATAAATTCCACATATGACAAGCTTACAATAAACATAATTAATACAAGCTTTCAGCTTGTCTGTATTAAACTAGACAAGGAACTACACAAGGATGCTCCTTCTTGTCACATCTATTCAACATAGTTCTGGAAGTTCTAGCCATAGCAATTAGGCAAGAAAAATAAAAAACATCCAGTTTGGGGAATAAGTAAAGTCATCTCTGTTTGCAGATGCTGTGATCTTATGCACAGAAAACTATAAAGACTTCATCAAAAATCTGTTAGAACTAATACAAATTTATTCAAGTTGCAGAATACAAGACCAACATACAAAAATCAGTTGTTTCTATACATCAACAAGGAATTATCCAAAAAAGAAATTAAGAAAACAATTGATGTATAAAGAAGGAAATCCTCCTGTTTAGTTGTGCGAACATGGATGAACACAGGAACATAATGTGAAGTGAAATAAACCAGACACAGAAAGATAAATATTACATAGTCTTATTTATACTGTATGTTGAACCTAAGAATGTCAAATTCATAGAAACAGTAGAATGGTGGTTTCCAGGGGATGGGGTAAGGGGAAATGGAGACATATTGGTCAATAGGTACAAACTTATGGTTGCAAAATGAGTAAGTTCTGGAGATCTAATAATGTACAGCATGGTTGCTATAGTTAATAAAAATGAAATGCACATTTGAATTTTACTAAGAGAGATCTTTTAAAAAGTACATAATGTGAAGTGATGGATAGGTTAATGAGCTTGATTGAGAAGGAACCATTTTTCAATGTATGTGTATATCAAAATATTATGTGAACATCTTAAATCTGTACACTGTCAATCATACGTCAGTTTTTTAAATGTGGAAAAATCTGGGAGTTCTAAAACTGGTACTAGACATCTTTCCAAAATCACTTCAAAACTGAGAAAGAAGACGAGAATAAGTCCTGAGGGACATCACCAATCTCTGATTTAGTAGGCTTCAGAGAGTAGACATTTGAAGATCTCTTGGCTTCTAAGACACCCCTTTTTTCTTAGTTATCCTCCTGCTTCAAAGGCCTCCTTTTGCTGTCTTCTTGCTAGTTTGTCCTTAATCTTTCTATTGTAGATTTAGTACTCTGGAAGCAGAGGCTGAAACAAAGTTTAGAATATGAGATGTATCTTTGGGGTGAATACCTGTGAAAGGAAGAGGGAGAAAGCAGGAACCGTCTGAGGGAGAAATCAAATTGCCATGTAGCCCCAACAAAGTTTTGGTCTAGCCAGTGGGCTGCTCTGGAACAAATGTTACTGGTCACAATTGTCTCACAACCGGAAGTAAATGCCTGGGCTTTTAAAATATACCCAATCCTTGCTCAGTCACTGAATTAAAGCTGCCTTGAAAGGGCAGGACCTTGGGTGAGGAGGCTGTTTGAGTAGGATAAGGCCCTAAAGGAGCAAAGAGCTGAAGGCAGCCTGCTCATTACCCTCCCTATAGCTAGGTTTTCAGTCCTTCCTTGAAGGGGAATTGGCTACACCTCTCCTTATCAACCACACTCTCAGCCCTCAGCCCTTGCCTTTTCTTTCTTCAAGGTTATTTTGTAGGTGGTCTCATCTTGTATTTATAACTCTTGCCTGGACCTGAGTCTCTCATAGCTCCTCTGAACTCCAGACCTAAATGTTCAATTGCATACTTCATATATTCTCTGGGATATTCAATGGGCATCTGAAACAGCATGAATATAATTGAACTCCTGATCCTATTCTCCCAAGCCCCCAACTTTTCACATCTCAGTAAATAGCACAGGTCAAAACCTTGGTGTCACCTTGAGTTCTTTATTTACACTGTACAGTCAATTCATCATCAAACTGTGTTATCTACTTTGAAGATGTCCGGGGATGGCAGTGTGACTCAATGGTTGAGCATTTGCCTAGCATGTCCAAGGTTTTGGATTTGATCCCCAGTACTGCAAAGAAGATTAAAAAATAAAAATAAATTTAAGGGCTGGGATTGTAGCTCAGTGGTAGAGCGCTTGCCTCGCATGCGTGAGGCCCTGGGTTCGATCCTCAGCACCACCTACAAAGCAATAAAATAAAGACATTGTGTCCATCTACAACTAAAAAAAAATTGTTAAAAAAATTAAAAATAAATACATAAATAAATTTAAAAATATCCAGAATCTAGTCATTTCTCACCATTATTACCTCTTTATTCCAAGCACCACCACCTCTCTAATCTAAGCACACGTACTTATTAAATAGAATTTAGGCCCCTCATTATTCTATAGTTACTTTTTCTGTCATGAATTTCATAATTGTCTTATTTTAGAGGGAAAGCCCTACTGGTATACATTTTATTGATATTGCTGGAATGGTCATAAGCCTATAAACTAAGTCAGAGAAAACTGACATTGCCACATTTAATCTTTCGGTTGAGGAATATAGTATTTTTTTATAATAGTAAAACTTTCCTTTACATTTCAGTAAAGATTTATGGTTTCCTTCATTTATGTCATGTATATCTCTTAAATGCTCCTTCTGAGCTACTTTTATATTTTGGTTGCTGTACGAATAGCATTATCTTCACCATTTTTCAGCTTTCTATTGATGCAATATTCACTTAATGATTGAAGGGGAGAAGTGACGAGGTGATGGCAGATTAAAGCTCAATGTCCCATGTGTATGCATTTGGTAAGACTTGTCAAACAGTACATTCAAGATTTGTGCATTTCACTGTATGTAAATTTTGCCCTAAAAAAACTCATGAGCAAATATTTTAGCCCTAATCATCGATAGGAAGGTTGAAACATTTAGAAATAAAGTGTACTGATGCCTGTCACTTATTTATTTATTTATTTATTTATTTAATATTTATTTTTTAGTTGTAGGTGGACAGAATATCTTTATTTTTATGTGGTGCTGAGGATCGAACCCAGTGCCTCACGCATGCTAGACGAGCACGCTACCACTGCGCCATAACCCCAGCCCTGGCTGTCACATATTTAAAGCACACTTTTAAAAAAGATAGATTCGATGGGTGGACAGAAAGATAAACAGATGAGTAGATATTTAATAAAGCAGGTATAGCAAGATGTTAATGGAGTTTTGGGTGGTGAATACATAAATGATCACTAAAATTTTTTATCAACTCTTTGGTATATTTGGAAATTTTCATAATAAAATATTATATCCCATTGAAATATTTGGTCTTCAATAGCTGGCCAATATCTCAACGACTTTATTGCCAACAAAGGGAATTTCTTTCATACCCAGGCCTAGCCTGCCTTTTGTTCACTACTAGTTAATTAAGAACATCTTAGATTTTTTGTTGTTTTTTTTCTATTTTTAGACTTCTATAATTAACACTGAAGAGTATATGATGTCACAGCACCCAGTGTTATCTCATGCCAGCAAGCAGCCCCAGGTACAGGCTTCAGACTTCATGGAGAGTTGGCTTATTATTCAAATACTAGGATGCAAACCTATATGGTAGCATTCGAATGACTAAATTAAAGGGCAGCGACTTTAAATTGGGGAATGAATCACAAACCAAACTTGTTGGATCTATTTTTCATTGCCTCAAAGTCAAAATTTAAAACATAATTCCTGAGGCTTTTGATTGCTTTCTTTTGCTTGTACGATTAGTAGTAGACAAAGCAAAGTTGAAGTATGGGAGAATGGGCTTTGAATTCTGAACTCCTAGAGCTATCTAAGTATTTTTCCCCCCACTTTCTCACAGCCAGTTTCCAGGAATGAGTGGGACAGGGAAGTTTTCATAACTGCTTTCCTTTGATACTGTAATCCCATTCATTCCTCTTAATCATAATTCTGGACTTTCTAGTGTTGTTTGCTTTTTCACAGGTTTGTGCTTTTTTTATAACAGTGAATTTTTAAAATGCATTTATCTCAGATACGAGAAAGAGGTAAAGTTCTATAAAAATAAGTATGTCACCTTCTCAGGCCTAACATTATATCTTCCACTCAGACCTGACATTGTGTAAAATATATCAGTAAAGGAACATGTGTATTCTGAATATAGAGGACATGATTTTCTTTTGTCTTAGTTTATTCTATTTCCTAAATTTGTAAACAAAAAACATTCTGATTCAGCATTTAGGACCTGTTAAAACATGTAAAACACAATGTGGATTTAAGTCAATCTCTCACTTCCAGCCTATAGATAAGGAATGCTGGAGGTGAGAATCACCTTGGGAACTGTTATCGGAGCATTATGTATTGAAATCCTCCTATACAACCATTCCTTACAGGAGATAGTGAGCTGTAAGTGACCATTTCAGAAAACTTTGCCGTGTCTCTCCAGGAGAATGGAGGACACAGAGACTGAATTGCACCTGGCAAAACCTAAACACAGGGCTGATCAGAGCTTCCCCTGACACCAAAAGAGTGAGAAGTGAAGACTATAATGGGAATAGTCAGAGATTTCAACACTGTATGGGTTAGAAGTATGAGTATTTCTAGCAGCCTGGAGTGGACACTGTAGTAGTTAGTGTACATTGTCTCAAAGCATCTTAAGTGTGGAGGGCTGCCTGACAACATGGCCCTATGATAGAGTGGTCCTGGGATGTAAAGCCAGAAGCAGGAAGTGGGGGAAGAGTTGTGGGGTCAGCTGGAGGGTGCTTGTCTTCATCAGGGAATAATACAGTGGGAGGCTCTGGCAGGGAGTCTTCCAATAACCCATAGAAGCGCCCCATGAGAGAAGGAGCCAATCACTTTGCACCTGACAGAAAGAGGTCTGTCACCTACATGGTGGCATCAGTTAAATAGAGTGCTTGAGGAAGAGTTAGAACTAGAGAACAAAAGCAGATTTTCCACTGCAAAAGTCCAAACTTAGGTCTGAGAGCTATGGGAGAGAAAAGGAGCTTTCAACTGACGGAGAAAATAAATTTTAGTTTTGATCAGGTAGAATTAAGTCATGAAGGTGAGACTGTGATAATTCCTTACAATTTTAAGAAAAGCTTTTAGGTCTGCTCCAGATAATATCTAGAGTTGGAGAAAGGAATAATATTAAGGGTGATTTGAAAAATTATGAGAAAAATAATACTATTTCATAATTTTGCCCTTTGAAGTCTAGTTAGTTTCACAAAGATGAAACATTAATAAAAGCAAAATACACATATCCACAGAAGTTTGGAGCTGAGGTGATTTTATTACTGTTTCCAATGATTCACTGTTTTTCTATGTGGAAAAATTATACTTACCCACTGACATTAGACTTGAACATGTAACTTGATTTGGGGGAAAAAAAGTGGGAGTGATGGACATTTCCAAGCAAAGTCTTTAAGAGTCATCATATATGATTCCACTATTGCTCATTTCTCCCTGCCAAAGGAATAACATGTCCAACATTGAGGTTGACCCTCTAACCTAGTTTCCAAAGTAAAGAGCATGAATCTAATCCACACCTGACCTGCAACCAACATGAAATATAAGTAGGAAAATAATATTTCTGCTATTGTAATAAGACACTGAAATTTTTGGAGTTGTTTGTTACTGCAGCATAACTAACATATCCTGACTGATATACACAATATTTGGCAAAACTAAGCACATAAAAAGTTAAATAACAAAATGAAAATATAAAGTGTTTGTGATGAGAAGTAAAATAAGTAGCACTGATGATACTATTATGAATTTGGGGAAGGGAAAGATAGCATAATGTTGAAATGATCTGTATTGTTCTTAACATTAAAAATTAGAAACAAATTAACAGAATAGATTACTAGAGGTCATTAAAATGATGTTACAAAGAAATTTTTAAGGATAGATGAAGATATTATATAATACTGTTAAAGTTTAAAAAATATGCAATATTATTCTTGCTTTATAAATAAGAAAAGTGTATGGGCTGTATTCTCTGTTACTCTCATTTAGGAAAAAAAGAGGAACTTATCCTAAAACATTAACAGTACTTGTCTTTGGGTAATAGAATTGTAAGTGGTATTTAAAATGTCTCCTTTTTCCTTAGACAATGTAAAGAGGGAACAATTATTTTAAAATAAAAATACACAAAAAAAGGGAAAAATACCTAAAAGAACAGGGAGAAAGTGAGCCCTGGTCATAGTAATGAGAACGCCAAAAAGGGGTGTCATATAAAACTTAATAAAAGAAGAATTGATGAGAACTTGGTTCACCAACCTCTGAAACTCTGGGGCTTCACCATGCTTTCCCACTGAAGGAATTTTGGTCAATGTACTATTTGAATCCTTGAAGTCAGTTATTTTCATCATGCCTTTCAAATCCAACATTTATACCCTCCTCCCATTAATACTCATCCCTCTGCTTTTCGTGCTAATTTTTTTCTATATCAACCTCTATAATCCTCTCGCTATTGTAAATCAATCCCTGTACATCCTCACTCTTGTCTCGACCCAAGTTAACATAGTGCTTTGTACATAATAGATGTTTCTGTCATAGTGTTCCTGCATCTAACATCCTCATAATGGCTCCCCATTCTCCAACCTACTGCTTCTCTTTCTTTATTCCCTATTCTACATAAATGGCATTACATCCAGTTAGTTGGTCAAACCAGAAATTGCAGAGTATCCTAGAGTCACGGTCCACTTGCCAAGACTTATCAGCTATGTTTCCTTCATGTCTCTCAGGCAAGCTTCTTGCCTTCACCTTTTCTGCCACTGCTTCAGTCCAGGCGTTCTTCATGTCCTCCCTGAATTATTGCACTAGTCTTGCCTCTAGGTTTTTCCTCTTTCAATCCTTCTCATTCTTTTACCAACCTCCAGGATGATGTTTTTTTTCTTCCAGTACTGGGGATCAAACCTGAAGCCTCATGCACACTAGGCAAGTCCCCTACCACTGAGCTACATTCTTAGCCCCAGGGTGATCTTTTAAAAATACAATTCTGATTTTATATAATCCCACATTTATAAATCTTTCCAGGTTAAAAAAAAGAAAAGAAAAGAAAAGAAAGGAAGAAAATCCACTCATATCATGGTGAGTAGAAAAAATTCCTCACTATCAGGTCTCTATCCTTCTTCTTTGGCCAAACTATGACACTCCAAGCATATTGAAAACTGCTGTCCTTGGAACACACCCCATTCCCATTTACCTCTGGACTCTCTCTGCCTGATGTGTTCTTTGCCTCCATCTTCATCCTGTTCTTCTCATTATTAAAACCTAATCCTAGCCCTCCCCTGCAAATACAGCTCAGGCATTATCTCCTTCAGGGGATTTTCTGTAGTCACTTTGTTTTCCCAAATCATCTCATGCTTATCTCAATCACAGCACTTTGTACCAGTCTGGGATCATTTTTGTTGTTGTTATTGTTGTTCTTGTTTCTTCCCACTGCATTTTATGCTCCTGGGGATCACAGATAATGTTTTATTCATCACATGTTTGGCAGAGAGCTGACACCAAAAAAATGATGTGAATTGAATGAATAACCACGTCTTGCTGATTGATATGGTACAAAGACTAAATTAAATGGAGAAGTCCTATTGACCAATAGTAGTCCAGGGTGCTCAGGAGAATTGAGGCACTGAGAGCAGAAACAGGGAAGTTTGCAGACAGAGTTAGTGTGAGGAGAAGGCTGTTGCTTTGACTTTATACATAGTGAATTTTTAACTGAAAGTATCCAAATGGAAAAAAGACAAATCCAGACACTTTCTTATATAACCACAATGCCCCCGCCCCCAGAGATCCACAGCAAATATAACAGCTTAGGAGATGTGTGGGCAGCGCTGATTCCTCACTGGAGTGGCAGCAGCCAGACCATCGTGGAGTGTGAGGTTCCCACGATGACCCCTCCGCCCAGGGTTGTGTAAGAAGGGAATAGGGTTACAATAGATAGCTGTCTGCTTATACTTGTAAAAAGTAACTGAACCCAAACGAATAACAATGCAGATGGAAGTGATTCATCTCAAGTTTACCTCATGGTTTCAGATTTGGTTATCCCATTAATATTATCATATCCAAAAGGTAAACATAAATAGAAAATCAAAAGTAATCCCTAATAATTTCAAAAATGGAAAATGATGGTGTGTTAGCTTCCCATCACTATGAGATACCTGAGACAATCAACTTATAAAAAGAAAAGGTTTACTTTTGCTCCCTTTTTGGAGATTCCAGTTCACATTCAGTTGACCCTGTCGTTCTGGGTCTGTGGTAAGGCAGCACATCATGGTAGGAACACATGATGAGGCAAAATTTCTTACACTATGGCCAGAAAGCAAAAGAGAGTAAAAGAAGAGACAGAGGTCCCATAGTCCCCTTCCAGACCCACCTCCCACCAGGCCCACCTCTTAAAGGTTACACCACTTCCCAATAGTACCACTCTGGAAACCAAGCCTCAAACCCATGGGCCTTTGGATGACCTTCTACACTCAAACCACAGTTAATCTTTGTTTTTAACTGAATATCAAGTTAGTGATATAACTACATAGAGAAGATGATGACATTGTTAATGCAATATTTTGACTACATATCCTCAATAGAATCTATTCTAAGGACAAATGGAGCTGAAATCATAAATATCATGCATTGAGTTGTCTTATTGTTAATAGTAATATTGGCTTTATTTTGAAACTATTTTCTATATTGCAGGAGAAAGTAAACAACTATGCTAATATTGTTAAGGATCAAGATTTCTCTTTCTCACTCTCTATATATCTATATACATACTCTCTATATCCGTATACATACATAGATTCTTTAATGTTAAATTTGAATTGGAAATATCAGTATGAGCCTGTGATTTAAAAAAAAATTCCAGAAATACTTATTTCCTAGCTCTGTCCACTGAAAAGTCCTAGAAGTAATGACAGCACAGATTGTGGCCTTTAAATACCATTTCCCACTCAAGAAACCAAGGATTCTTGGAGGAATGAACAATTTCATGTCTATAAATATACATGCACTGCACCTTGCTTTCTCCATGGATATTGGTAAGATAATCATATTGAAATTAAATCCTCATCATGTCTTAGGTAATGAGGATAAGGGGGGACACACTTGGTTTAACCAAAAGCAATTAATTTATAAAACCAGGATGTTCCTTTATTATTTTAGAAAGGAAAATAAAACTACCAAAACAAATGGATAGTCAAATTCTCTATGTGCAGACATTATTTTGAGAAGCCAAATTAAAAGCAGAAGTAGTGTGGTAAGCACAAGCCTGAGTGAGGAGGGTTCGCGGGGTAACCCCGTGGCTGATGTAATCAAGCCACGATCATCTGGAGCACGCATCCCCATACAGACACATCAGCGAGCACCTGCTACGTGGCGTGGATGCTTGTGCTAGCTCACCTGGAACTGTAGCACCAGACACTCACAGCCTCTGTTCACTTGCAGTCCCTCCCTTCTCTGTGCTTTTCTTCTGGCCACCCTCCTTCCCAGGCAGCCTCTTTCTTTAGAAATGATAAACTATCAGGTCTTAGCAAGCAAAAGATCACATCTGTCCCTACAGACTGTGTTTGTACCACTTCGTGCACAACACTGGTTTATTTTCACATGAAAATGCAGAATCCTGACTTTTAAAACAGAGAAGAAAAATAGAAAAAGGAATTGGGTAACCAATTAACTGCACATGGCCCCCACTTTACCATGGACCCCACCCAGCCCAGCACTCATTTCTGTCACCTGTCTTGCCATTGTAAGTACTAAGTTCACAGTCCTGGTTTGAAGGTGTTTCTGTTGGATCAATCCCTCTGTTGAACTGCTGCTCTTACTCAGTGGTTAACTTTCAGTAGCAGATAGATGTGTCTTCCTAGTATCCAGATTCAAGGCCACAGTAGGATCTTTCCCTATCGGCCTCCTGTCTATGTTTGTACCATTTACTGATGAACCCTTGAAAGCTATAAAATAGAATGAGTTCTTTGGAAAGAGAGAGTAAGGCCCGAGCTTCGAGGAAAACCCACAGCAGAAGAGTCAGAGGAGGAAAAGAATTGTCTTCAGAATGGGTTTCCTATGAAGTGTTTTTTCCCCTTCCTTTTAAATTGTTTTAATACATTTCTCACAGAGTAGAGAATCAGTCCTTCCTTCTGAAGCAAATTCTCTATGCCCAGAAGCCATGAAGCAAATCTCTAACCTGAAATTTACAGTAGCTGAGTCTCCACATGCATTCACCTTGTCATGCATGTCACTGACGTTACTGACTCAGGCATGAGCACAACGCACCCTTGTGTGTGCGCTATAGGCAGGCTGAAACCCAAATTAAATTTGATCTGTTACAGATGTTCTCCTGCATTCCATTTTTAACTCTGACGTAGGCATATATGCTGGTTGCCCAGGCGATATGAATCTGGGCAAACCAGGGAATGGAGTGGCCTGGGAGGAGGCAAGTTTTGCTTCTCTGTGGTCCTGAGCACTTGCAACCTCAACCCAACACAGACACATGGTAAACCTATCACCATGGGGGCAAATGGGTACAGCTGACCCCTTGCTGGGTGGCACAGCGGGGGGAGTGGAGACTTTTATGACCTCCTCTCCTCTCAAGTTCCATTTGCTCAAAAGAGCATGGCTGGCCTCTCAGGGTCAAATCTCATTGAATACTCTCAGTCCCTAGAACCACTGCTTTGCACACTGCTCCCAATTGCGATGTTCTATGTAGTCATGTGCTTGCTGAATGAATGCCTTCTTCTCTAGATATGAGGACAGGGACCATGTCTGCTTTGCTCATCCATGCATATCCAACACCTGGTATTCTCTCTACCCAGAGTAGATACTAAATACCAACCATGAAAGAATGAAGCCAGGACCATTGGCAGGGGAAAGGGCTTTAGATGAAATTCAGTTGCATACTTCATTTGACTAATGAGTACCATAGTGAAAAAAAATTCCCAAATAACATGGATTTTTCAGAGAGGCCACGTGAAGTAGTCATTAAGACCACTGACTCTCAAGATGTTTGGTTTTATCTTCCTAGTGCTGTCACTCAATGATTTGATAAATTCTTTAACATCTCTGCTTCAATCTCCTTAACTGAAAAATGGGTACAATTGTAATAGCTTTGCTGTATTCAGCTGTGAACTTGAAATGTGACTGATGTGACTAAATCATTTTTAATTTAATTTAAGTTTAATTAATTTAAATTTGAAGTTAGACTATCCTGATGGATAGTCAGGAACAGAAATAGTAACAGCCAAGTCATCCTGGCTGTTGGAATAGGTATATGGCTGTCCTAAACTCCTGAGTTTTTTTCCCCATACTTTTATTGGTGCATTATAGTTATACACAATGCTGGAATTTGTTGTTACATATGTGCAAATGCACACAATATAACAGTATGATCTGGCCAATATCATTTCCCAGTATTTGCCCTTTCCCTCTCCTTCCTCCTCCCCCTCCTTCTGAGTTGACCATTTCAGCATCTTGTAACCAAAAGACTTTCCACATCTTTATTTTGGTCAGGCCTCCCAGACCAGGCACCTGACTCTAAGCAAGGTTGCTATTCTATCAAATAGTTTTGCAGGTTGGTATATCCCCCAAACCATAGTTGAGTAAACCAATTGAAACCATTTTCCTCTTTTTTTAAAGGACCAGATACCATGAATTTTAAAACAACAATCGTGTGCAGATAAACAAAACTTCCAAAGGATCAACACTTTTTTTTCAACCAGCTTTAAGATGATATATTCTTTAAGAATATTTCAAATGCTACATTTGGAGAACACTTTTCCATATGTATAGCTATCTACTGCCATTACAAAAAAGTCAATCCAAGAAAAAGGCAAGCCCTCAACTGCTTGGTTTCCAAATTAAGCTATGGCTTGAGCTAAAAATAGCTGCCAGTGTTGAGAATCTGTTCTCTGAATTTAAATGGCTTGCTTCTCTCCCAGAGGACAACACTCACTGTGTTCTATGCCAGGAGTGGACTCTGGGAAAGCACACTTCATGTTTCCTTGGAATTCCTTTCTACTTTGTGTTCAAAGCAGAGTAAAAGAAGCATAATAGTTTTAGGTTCTATACATATGCATTAAGTGTAATAAGCATAAATATCTATACCTTTTCTTAGTAGGAGTGTGTGTGTATGCATATGTGTGTACGTGTGTGTGTAAGTTTGTGAATTTAGCTTTGTGCAGATAGTCCTATAGGCATTCATAAGAGCTTGAAGATATGTTTTGAAATAGATTTTACCTTCTTTTCTTTTTTTAACCATGTTATCATTTACTAAAAATTATCTTTTCCTAATTTCATTCAAAGATTTTAAACTTTTTAATTTCCAGAATAATCTTCATTTTTTTCTAACATCTTTTGGAACTCTGGGTACTGTTTTTATTGGTACATATTAATTATACAGACTGGTGAGTTTCACTGTGGCATTTCAGGACATGCATATAACATAATTTGATCAGTTTCATTCCCCAGTACCTCCCCTCTCACCCTTTCCTCTTCCCTCCCACATATCCCCTTCCTCTGCACCCGTGGTCTCCTACTTGGGATAACATTTTGCCTGGTAGTGAAGACCCAAAGAAGAAAATAAGAGATAATAAGTAACAGGTTGAATGTGTGACAAAAGTCATATTTTCAGCTGGACTGTATTATGTACACTTTTTTTTCAATACCTAAGAAAGCATAAGTCATTTATCATGTGCAGAACTTTTAAAAAGTTTCATTTTCATCAGATATACATATACATAGTTTAAATAATCAAATAACCCCACAAATATTATAATTAATTTTTTAGGATGAGCACTTCTGCATATGTACATACTTCTGCAGTTACCTCCAAAGTCCTCCTCCTTTACTCTCCTGCCCATGTGGAGAGAGGACTCCCCCAAAACCAACCCTACTGGCACTGTGATCTTGGTCTTCTGGCCTCAGAACTGTGAAAAAATAAAATTTTGCATGTTTCTATAGGTTCCTTCTGTGTTTTAAACAGAATTCATCAGGTGTTGTTTTGTTCGAGGTGTAATCCTCTTTGCACTCATTCTGCTCTCTGCCTCCAGACTCCCTTTCCTGGTGTCTACATGTCAACATCATACCTGTAGCTCAGAATCCAGGCTAAATGCAGCTTCCTCTGGAAAGGCTGTTCTCGTCTTCTCAGCTGAGCTCTGTAGCAGCATGTTCCTTTCATCACTTTTCATTTGTTCCATTTCATATTGGTCCATCCTCAGCTCCTCCATGAGTTCCTAGGGTGCCAAGTGGCTCTGAGTCATCCTTGTCATTGCCATGATCCTTACCCTGCACAGTGCCTTATTCTCCATAGATGCTTGAAAAATGTGTAGCATGAGTGAGTGAGGTGTCTCCTGCATACCACTGATAACCAAGTAGAGCTGACAAGAGTTGAGAGATCAGGAAGAATAAACATTAAACTTTGGAGAATTATGATTTCAGAGGGCTTTCATTTTGTATTTTATGGAATTTCTGAATGATTTGAATTTTCATGATATGTATGCATACATTTTAATTTAATTTTCAGAGACAGGGTATCTGTTTCCTAGGCTGGCTTCAAACTCCTGCACTCAAGCTAATCTCCTGCCTCTGCTTCCTAAGTAGCTGGGATGATAGGTGCACACCACCATCCTGGCAGCATAATTTTTTCAATAAGCAAGAGTATTAAGACCTCAGTTTTAAAAAGTGGTAGGTGGGAGGAAGAAGATTGATGTTATGAAGCATCTGTTGTTTAAACCACCCCGTCTGTGGTATTCTGTCATGGCAGAAAGCTTATCATTTGGTTTAAAATATTTCTTTGTTCTTACTAAAGGATGTGATTTAGAATGGTCTACATCTTAAAATGATGAGATTGCTCTCACTCTTTGTGTTCTTTGGTCTCTATCTAAAGAACTGAGAATTACTCTATTGCTGTGTTTTTTTAATTGATTTGACAGCCTAATATTGAATACTCATTCATATTTGTGGTATGCCCACTTTTATACAAATATTCAAAAGTCACAAACCCACCCTGAGTGATTTCAGTGAGATGGCTTAATAATAAAAATAATAACAATGAAATTAGCACAGCCATTTACTCTGAGTGGCTACAATGTATCTGACGCTATTCTGTTTTTCACATTTGACTCATTGAATACTCAGAACAACCCTATAAGGTAGTTACTTTTATCATCCCTATTTCACAGCTAAGGAAATGAGGCACGGGAAAGTGAAATGGCTTGCGTCATGTTTTATAGGTAGAAAATACAGAACTAGAATTGACCTAATTTACTTAGACATTTGTCCTTATTATTAAAATGCTAACAGCAACTATAACCATTTGAAAATGTGTAGAGGGAAATTTATTTTTAGATGTGACCCAAAATTTCAATGGAAAATGAATTCTGTGATGAAATTTCATGCCACGTGTGATGTGAGTCAAAGGCAGGATATGAGCATTTGGTTTCAGGCTCATATCCAAACGCCAGGTTTGCATCTCTTTACCCCACCATTGCTGAAGAGAAAACATATGGCACTCAAACTTGCAGATATCTGACCAAACATTCTTCACAAGATTTTGATTTCTAAGCAAAAACTGGAGTTTCTGGACTGAGAGAGCTGAGGGACACAGCTTGGATCCTAGAGGGATACCCCATAAAGCTCATTTGAATGGTTTGCTCACCCTCTCTTTTGGACATCTCTATTTTGTGGTCTTTCCAACTAAACACTGCCTTTGTTATCTTTATTGCAAAAATCTAAACTGTGTTTCTGTGCCAAGACTCTGTCAAGTTAGACTCTAGATTGAGTTTTCTTCAACTGGTTGTATAAACTCTGGAAAACAGAGAACAGATTTTTTTCCTCTCTCTTTTTTTCATCAGTTGGTTTCTTGGGCGATAAATAACTTCAGTGTTAAACACATAGAAAATCCTCAATAAATAGTTCTGAGCTATAGAGGAAAAAAAGTGGCACCATTTCCAGAATTAACAACAACAAAGATTAATTCTAGATTTGAACAGTCAAATGAATTTTCATAGAATGCATAAGGAAGCTTAAGGAAGGTGGGGAGTATGTGAACAATTCTCCAACCCAGAGGATAAGCATGTTGTAAGTTTATGCATTGTTCTAGAAAAAGGTTCTTTAGTAATTAAATAGTTAAACCTCCAGTGAAAGCAGGCTGCAGCTGGAGGGAGTGTCTAGTGCAAGGGCGGAAGTATGGAGTCAATGACTTCTGCTGGCAGGAAGCAGCCCAGAGGAAGGGGGAGAGAGAGGCGAGCAGGGTGCCAGAGGGAAGATTCTGAGTTGTTCTCCGCCTGGAAGACTTTCACAATTCACAGCCAGATATTGGACAGAAAACTTTTTCCATTGCTCCAGAAAGGATGAAAATGTGCTGAATGCAGATAGAGGGAAGCCAAAGTTGAGAGATACAGGCATTGTGCCCAGAATACAGTTGGAACTTCCAACATTTGAATGGAGTTATACAAAAGTAGGAACTGAGATGCTTAGCCACTTGAAAATACAGTTGATAAAGCTTCCTTAAACAATAATGTTGAAAATGTTTAACGTTATTTAACAAATTTTACATGCCAGGAACTGTTAAATATTTTCTATTCATTATTTTTTTAAATTTTCAAGAACTCTATGAGGAAAGTCTCTGTTTTAGGATTTTTTTTCTCTTTTTACAAATAAGTAAATTGAGGCTTTCCAAGTTAAATCATTGAACCATCGATTTAAAGTTAGAAATAATAATTTTGAAAAAGTGAGAAATAATGATTTTCACATAAATACACAGTAAGTAAAGATGTATGATTTACTTATCTCATTTATGAGAGAATCAGTTGGCTCAAAGAAGAGGATAGGAAATTGTGTGTGTGTGTGTGTGTGTGTGTGTGTGTGTGTGTACTTTCACCAGTGGAAGAAAAGAATACTGGATTAAAAATTCATCATTAGAGAATAGAAATGGCTTTGAAGGAGTATAGTCTACAGAACATCCAGGTGGATTTTGAGAAGCCTAATGTCCTGCAGAACAATAAAATCAAAGCTTTTGGAGTTCTTTTTTATTGGACACAAATCATTTGCATCTCTATAGAATGAAAATAATTTGCAATTTATCAATCTTATAGTAGTTCACATGTAATTTTAAATACTTAGAACCCTAAACAAGGAAATATAGTAGATCAAACAAAATTATGTACCCAGATAATCAGGTGATCTTAGGTGGACTTATTAGGCAATTTTAGCTGTAGTCTGAATGTTTGTGTACTCCCCAAAATCATATGCTGAAACCTCATCACCAATGTGATGGTATTAGGAGGTGATACCTTTGGGAAGTGATTTGGTCATGAAAGCAGAGCCTTCACAACTGGGATTAGCCCCACTATAATAGGGGCCCTGGAGAGTTGCTTTTCCATTTTTACTATGTGAAGACACAGTGAGCAAGTATCTTTTATGAATCAGAAAGTGGGCCAGACACTGCCTCTTCCAGCATCTTGATCTCAGACTTCTTAGCCTCCAGAGTTGTAAGAAAGAAGTTTCTGTTGTTTATAAGCCACCCAGATTATGCTATTTGGTGATAGTAGCTCGAATGGACTAAGACAATATCAGATGCAGCACTAACAGAACTTCCTGTGATAATGGAAATTGCCTGTATAGGAAGACCACATGTGGCTACTGAGAACTTAAAATGTGACTGCCAGAGTGACTGAGGGACTGAACTTTAAGTAGTTTAAATAGTCATGTGTAATAGTGACTATTGTATTGGATGACCAGCGTTATGGCTTTGAAGGAGCACAGTCTGCAGAATACCCAGGTGATCCACATGCACAGTAAATTCTAGAAGCACAATTGTAGGTAATACTTATGATGGGGGTTTGTTGATCAGATTTTGAGAGCTGGTCCAATCCATGCTCTTCCAAAACCCACTCTTTAAAACAGACAAAGGTGGTATTAGCAATACCATTGAACAGGTAACAAGTGACTGCTGAAGGTAAAATAACTAGTCAGTCATAAAACTGAGATTGGGATCCAAGGCTGTCTGGTTGAGAAGCTGAAATCTCAAATCCCTATAGGAGCTAATTGCTCTAGAAGGTGGGTCAGGTGGTCTGGTTATAAAACAAGCTGAAAATGGCTAGTTTAGATCTAGTTGATTATAGCCCAGCATTGCCAGGTGGTATAATTTTTCAAGAAAATCTACCAACTTGAATTTTTTGTTTGTTTGTTTTGTTTTGGTACTGGGGATTGAACTACAGGGCACTTGACCACTGGGCCACATCTCCAGCTCTATTTTGTATTTTATTTCGAGACAAGGTCTCACTGAATTGCTTAGCACCTTTCCATCCCTGAGGTTGGCTTTGAACTCATGATCATCTTGCCTCAGCCTCCCAAGCTGCTGGGATTACAGGCGCGTGCCATTACACTTGGTCCAACCTGAATTTTTATGTAGGATGGTGTTGATTTTCAAAATCCTGTGTCAACCAAACAAAAGGAGTTCATAGTTTTTATGATTCACAGACCACCAGTTTTCAACTCTGGCAAGCTCAGTAGTGTAAAAGCTTTCCTCTTTGCTGCCTCTATAAGGAATTGAGATCAGGGGTGACTTTTCCAGACAAAGTCAAGGGTTTCTCACAGCAATTGTCAATGCGGCCATTTTAATGCTTGTCACACAGGTCTAAATAGTTGCTTACACATTTTTCTTCCTAACTTTGCAAGTACCTTGAGGAGAGGAATATCTTTACTCAGCCGTCTGTGCTCATCAAAACACCTAGCAAATAGAAAGCCATCTTAGTTGAATTCATGTACATAAAATCAAAAGCTTAAACAGAATAGCTATGGGCCATTTCTTCGCTTTTACTTTAAATTTATATGAACCAAACTGATTTATTTCCTTGCTGTTTTACTGTTGTTTTTAAACCTCAGTTCAGACTTGCACTGCAGTGTGAAAAACATTACACATGATAATTCAGAAATATTCTCAAAGTAAAAATAGCTACGATTTTTTAAAAAGTCTTTTAGGAGTCTGTACTTGGTCTTATTTCACCCCTCCATAACCCAGTAAAATGAAAATTATCATCTCTATTTTACTGAGAAGCAAGGAAATTCCAAATTGTTAGTTATTTGCCCAAGAATGCACAACTCTCAACTCCACCGCCTCCCAGGATTAATGTTCTGTGAACTCTGATAAGTAGCTCCACCTCTACCTTTGAAGTCTAATCCTTTCCTTTGCTGAGAAGGCTGAAAAAGGAGGGGAAAAGTGAGCCAGGGTGGGATTGTGAGGCTGCTACTAGAGGGGAGAAGCTCTTTCAGTGGGAGCAGGGTCTCCCAGATTCCAGCAAAGGATGGGCGATCGAGGTGGGCTATGGAAGTACAGAGTTGGTATTGGAAAGCTAGACAGGGGTCTGAACAAGTCACAGTAAGGATAGCCAGAAAAGAAGAGCAGAGAGCCCAAGTATCTGAGAGGGATGGGAGTTGTGGAGGGGAGTTGAGTATAGTGCCTGCATCAGAAGATCACACGTGATTTTCCACATGGTCTCTGAAATTGATACTTGATACAGTCATAGAATGGAACAAATCCTTAGGGCAGGGCAAGGTATCAAGATCTCAAGTCAGACTTACTGTTTGTCCTAAGTTGCCCATAGGGATTTGTCACTAGATAGATATCTCTTACCCACAAAATTCAAGCAAAAGGGAGTTTCAGAAAATTTGAAAAACAAACAAACAAACAGACTTCCCCATGGGTATTTTATATTGCAATTTTCTCCTACTCTGTCCATTTCCTACATAAGCAATCTCTCTCTCTCTCTCTCTCTTAACCTCACCTCTGCTATAACCGGGCCTGCAAGGACCTTGGTAATGATCTTCCTGGTCCTGGCTGTGGTCTCTAGACAGAAGTAGGCAGCGACAACTGGTTGGTAGATAGGGAGCCACAACACTGTGCAGTGGGTCTGCTCCTCCTCCGCGCCTCCTGTCTCCTGCGTGGGGCTGGGTCGGGCTGCACCTCCTCCTCTGCCCGTCAGGCTGGAGTCCCTACATAAGCAACTTCTATATTCCACGAAAATGTTATCTTTCAATATACATTAATCCATTTCAGTTTTAAGGATCAAATTGAAACCATTTTCATATTCAAATGCAGTGTTGATTACTCTCGAAGAAGACATAATCAAATGGAGATATTCTAAAGTAGAAATTCCAAAGTAATTAAAGGAAAGCGAATGGCTTCCACTGGTTTGGATTCTGAACACTGAGACCCTGTTGGAGATACAGGAGAGAGGAATGATCCAATCCTATCAGGCCAGGGAATGAGTGGACTGAGTGAACACAGAATTTCCCAGCAAACTCTACATCAAAAGATTGGAACATGATATTACCCCTGAATTTGACTGTTTTAAGGTGCATAAAAATGAGGTATGCTATAATCTTACACATTTGGCAATGAATTTATTGAACATTTGGTTGAAGAAATGGTTCAGAATGAAAATAGAATTGGTGTAAAAAATATTTGGATATTTCTGATCATCAAATTCACAATGGAGCCAAGTGCGGTGGCTCAAGCCTGTAATCCCAGCACTTAGGGAGGCTGAGACAGGAGAATTGTGAGTTCAAAGCCAGCCTCAGCAATGGTGAGGCACTAAGCAAGCAACTCGGTGAGACCCTGTCTCTACATAAAACACAAAATAGGGCTGGGTATGTGGCTCAGGGGTCGAGTGCCCCTGAGTTCAATCCCCAGTACCAAAAAAAAAAAAAAAAAAAAAAATCACAATGGATTACTAAAAGAAACTAAGGATATTTCAGGACAGATATATTGCTGACCCTTTATAGTTGGCATCCTAGAGGGCAAGCATCCCCAACAACAAAATGTCCCTGGATATCACATAAAATATTTTTAAATGTTTGTTCAAACATTAAAAATGTCTTCATCTTATAAAGAATTTCCATAGAAAACAACTTTGTTCAATGTTTTGAGTTTCATTTAAAAATTAAATAAATGAGTTTTGAAAATGCCAAAAATATACATACTTAAGCATGTACAATAGCAAGAATTTATTATGAAATTAAAAAGTTGGCCACAAGGGCTGGGGTTATGGCTCAGTGGTAGAGTGCTTGCCTAGCACGTGTGAGGCACTGGGTTTGATCCTCAGCACCACATAAAAATAAAATAAAAAATTCTGTCCAGCTACAACTAAAAAATAAACATTTAAAAAGAAAAAGTTGGGGGCTGAGATTGTAGCTCAGTGGTAGAGCGCTTGCCTCGCATGCGTGAGGCCTTGGGTTCAATCCTCAGCACCACATACACAGCAAAAAAATAAAGACATTGTGTCCATCTACAACTATAAAAGAAAAAAAGTTGGCCACAAAACCAAAATATCTAAGGCTGAAAGTGTAGCTCACTGGTAATGAACTTGCCTAGCATGTATGAGGCTTTGGGTTCAATCCCCAGCACCATTTTAAAAAACAAAAAAGTAGCCAGGGGCAGTGGCACCCACTTGTAACCCCAGTGACTTGGGAGGCTGAGGCAGGAGGATTGCAAGCTCAAAGCCAGCCTCATCAATTTATCAAGGCCCTCAGCAACTGAGCAAGATCCTGTCTCAAAATTAAAAAATAAAATAAAAAGGGCTGAGGATGTGGCTCAGTGATTAAGCACACCTGGGTTCAATTATCAGTACAAAAAAGTAAAAAGAAAAAAAGACTCCAGCCCTTGTGGCGCAGAGGAGGTGGAGCAGACCAACCCAGGCTGCAGGCACAGAGGAGGTGGAGGAGACTTACCGTGCATACACAGAGGAGAAGACCACGGCACTACAGGCCCCATTTACCAGTGGGCGGCTGTCCTGGCCTACTTCTGTCTAGAGACAACAGCCAGGACTGGAAATACCATCTCCAAGGTCCTCTCAGGTCTGGTTACACCACAAGTGAAGTATTGGTAACCTGTAAGGACACTATAAAATTATAGGGTAGAAACCTTAATACCTCAGATCTGCACTGCCAGAGAGGAAGACACATGAACAACATGAAAAAACAAAGGAAGAAAATGCCCTAATCAAACCAAGATGCTATAACAATAGAATCCATTGACAGCACAGTAGATGAAATGTTAGAGAAGGAGTTCAGAACATACATAATTAAAATGATCTGTGGAGCACAAAATAATATAAGAGAGCAAATACAGGCAACATTTGATCACTCCAACAAAGAGATAAGAGAGCAAATGCAGGTGGCAAAAGATTACTTCAATAAAGAGAGACTTTGAAAAAAAACAAGCAGAAATCCTTGAAATGAAGGAAAAAATAAACCAAATAAAAAATTCAATAGAAAGCATCACCAACAGACTAGATAACTTGGAAGACAGAACCTCAAACAATGAAGACAAAATATATAATCTTGAAAATAAAGTTGACCACATAATGAAGATGTTAAGAAACCATAAACAGAACATCCAAGAATTATGGGATAACATGAAAAGACCAAATCTAAGAATTATCAGGAGAGAGTAAGGCACAGTGATACAAACGAAAGGAATGCACAATTTCTTCAATGAAATAATATCAGAAAATTTCCGAAACATGAAGAATGAATTGGAAAATCAAATACAAGAGGCTCACAAGTCACATTATAAAGAAAATGCCTACCATACACAATAAGGATAGAATTTTAAAAGCTGCAAGAGAGAAGATTTAAATTTCATATAGGGGGAAACCAATTTGGATTTCAGCAGATTTCTCAACCCAGACCCTCAGAGCCAGGAGATACTGGAACAACATATACCAAGCTCTGAAAGAAAATGAGTGCCAACCAAGAATATTATATCTAGCAAAATTAAGCTTTTACAACGAGAAAGCCTGCACTAGAGAATATTCTCAGCAAAATATTCCATGAGGAGGAAATGAAAAACAACAATGAAAATCAGCAAAGGGAGGAAATACACGAAAGGAAAAGCCAATCAAAGGAGAAACCAAGTCAAGTTAAAAACCAAAAATAAAGCCGGGCATGGTGGTGCAAGCCTATAATCCCAGCACTTAGGGAGGCTGAGACAGGAAAATCGTGAGTTCAAAGCCAGCCTCAGCAATGGCGAACCACTCATCAACTCAGTGAGACCCTGTCTCTACATAAAACACAAAATAGGGCTGGGGATGTGGCTCAGTGGTCAAGTACACCTGAGGTCAATCCCTGGTACCAATAAATAAATAAGTAAACAAACAAATAAACAAAAATAAACCAAAATGAATGGGAGTACAAACCATATTTCAAAAATAACCCTGAACGTTAATGGCTTAAACTCATCAATTAAAAGACGTAGACTGGCAGATTGAATTTTAAAAAAAGATCTGACAATATGCTACCTTCAAAAGACTCATCTCATAGAAAAAGATATCCATAGACTGAAAGTGAAAGGATGGGAAAAAACATACCACTCAAATGGACTGCATAAACAAGCAGGGGTTTCCATCCTCATATCAGATAAAGTAGATTTCTAACCAAAGATAGTCAGAAGAGATAAAGAAGGTCATTTCATACTGCTTAAGGGAACCATGTGTCAACAAGAGATAACAATCATAAATATCTATGCCCTGAACAATGGAGCATCCATGTATATCAAACAAACTCTTCTTAATTTTGAGAATCAAATAGACCAAAACACAATAATATGTTTTTAAATGGGTGACTTTAACACACCTCTCTCACCACTGGATAGATCTTCCAAACAAAAACTAAACAAGGAAAGCATAGAGCTCAATAATACAGCCAATAATTTAGAATTAACAGACATATACAGAATATTTCATCCATCAAGAAGTGATGTCTCAGCGGGACATGGATCCTTCTGTAAAATAGACCATATGTTATGCCACAAAGCAAATCTTAGCAAATACAAAAAAAAAAAAAAAAAAATAGAGATACTATCCTGCATTCTATCAGACCATAATGGAATGAAATTAGAAATCAATGATAAAATAAAAAATAGAAGCTACTCAATCACCTGGAGACTAAATAATGTACTATTGAATGATGTATAGATAACAGAAGACATTAGGGAGGAGATAAAAAAAATTCTTAGAGGTAAATGAGAAATCTAATACAACATATCAAAATCTCTGGGACACTGTGAAGGCTGTGTTAAAAGGAAAGTTCATTGCATTAAGCTCATTCTTTAAGAGAAGAGAAGGTCAACAAATAAACAACCTGACATTACATCTGAAAGCACTAGAAAAAGAAGAACAAATCAACACCAACAGAAGTAGAAGACAGGAAATAATTAAAATCAGGGCTGAAATCAATGAAATTGAAACAAAGGAAACAATTCAAAAAATTGACAAAAGAAAAAGCTAGATCTTTGAAAAAATAAATAATATTGATAAACCCTTAGCTACCCTAATGAAAAGGAGAGAGAAAACTCCAAGATGAAAATGAAAATATCATGTCAGACACTATTGAAATACGGAAGATAATTAGAAACTATTTTGAAAATCTATACTCCAGTAAAATAGAAAATCCTGAAGACACTGATAAATTTCTAGAGGCATATGACCTGCCAAATTGAATCAGGAGAACATACATAACTTAAACAGATCAATTCCAAGCAAGGAAATAGAAGACACCATCAAAATCTTACCAACGAAGAAAAGCTCGGGACCAGACATTCTTAGCCAAGTTCTACAAGATCTTCAAAGAAGAATTAATACCAATACTCCTCAAATTAGTCCATAAAATAGAAATGGAGGGAACCCTTCCACACTCGTTCTATGAGGCTAGTATCACCCTGATTCCAAAACCAGACAAAGACACATCAAAGAAAGAAAACTTCAGACCAATATCCCTGATGAACATTGATGTGAAAATTCTCAATAAAATTCTGGCAAATTGCATAGAAAAACATATTAAAAAGATAGTGCACCATGATCAAGTGGGTTTTATCCCAGGTATGCAAGGTATGTTGGTTCAACATATGGAAATCAATAAATGTAATTCCTTACATCAATAGACTTAAAGACAAGAATCATATGATTATCTCTATAGATGTTGAGAAAGCATTTAACAAAATACAGCACCTCTTCATGTTCAAAACACTAGAAAAAGTAGGGATAGTAGAAACATACCTCAACATGGTAAAAGCTATCTGTGCAAAACTGAATGCCAACATCATCCTAAGTGGGGAAACATTGGAAGCATTCCTTCTAAAAATGAGAACAAGACAGGGATGCCCTCTTTCTACCACTTCTATTCAGCATAGTCCTTGAAACTCTAGCCAGAGCAATTAAACAGATGAAAGAAATTAAACGGATATGAATAGGAAAAGAAGGAATCAAACTATCACTATTTGCAGATGACATGATTCTTTACTTAGAGGATCCCCAACATTCCACCAGAAAATTTCTAGAATTAATGAATGAATTCAGCAAAGTAGCAGGATATAAAATCAATACCCATAAGTAAAATGCATATCTATACATCAGTGATGAATCCTCTGAAAGAGAAATTAAGAAAACTACCCCATTTGCAATAGCCTCAAAAAAATAAAATACTCAGGAATTAATTTAACAAAAGAGGTGAAAGACCTCTACATTGAAAACTACAGAATACTAAAGAAAGAAATTGAAGAAGACCTTAGAAGATGGAATAATCTCCCATGCTCCTGGATAGGCAGAATCAATATTGTCAAAATGACCATATTTCCCAAAGCAATGTATAGATTCAATGCAATCCCAATTAAAATCCCAACGTCATTCCTTATAGAAATAGAAAAGGCAATCATGAAATTCATTTGGAAGAATAAAAGACCCAGAATAGTCAAAGCAATCCTTAGCAAGAAGAGTGAAGCAGGAGGCATCACAATACCTAACCTCAGATTATACTACAAAGCTACAGTAACAAAAACGGCATGGTACTGGTACCAAAATAGACATGTAGACCAATGGTATAGAATAGAAGACACAGAGACAAACCCACTTACATACAGTTACCTTATACCAGATAAAGGAGCCAAACACATACGCTGGAGAAAAGATAACCTGTTCAACAAATGGTGCTGGGAAAACTGGAAATCAAAATGCAGCAAATTGAAACTAAACCCCTATCTCTCACCATGCACAAAATTCAACTCAAAGTGGATCAAGGACCTGGGAATCAGACCAGAGACCCAACGCCTAATAGAAGGAAAAATGGGCCCAAATCTTCATCATGTCGGATTAGGACCATACTTCCTTAACAAGACTCCTATAGCACAAGAAGTAAAATCAAGAATCAACAAATGGGAAGGATTCAAACTAAACAGCTTCTTCTCAGCAAAAGAAATAATCAATGAAGTGAACAAAGAGCCGACATTCTGGGAACAAATCTTTGCCACACACACATCCGATAGAGCACTAATCTCCAGGATATATAAAGAACTCAAAAACTTAACACCAAAAAAACTAACAACCCAATCAATAAATGAGCCAAAGAGCTGAACACAGACTTCACAGAAGAAGATATACAATCCATCAACAGATATATGAAAAAATGTTCAACATCTCTAGCAATCAGAGAAATGCAAATCAAAACTACCCTAAGATTTCATCTCACACCAGTCAGAATCAAGAATACAAACAACAATAAGTGTTGGCGAGGTTGTGGGGAAAAAGGCACGCTCATACATTGCTGGTGGAACTGCAAATTGGTACAACCAATCTGGAAAGCAGTATGGAGATTCCTTAGAAAACTTGGAATGGAACCACCATTTGAGCCTGCAATCCCACTCCTCAGTCTATACCCAGAAGACTTAAAAATAGCAAACTACAGTGCTGCAACCACTTCAATGTTTATAGCAGCTCAATTCACAATAGCTAAACTGTGGAACCAATCAAGATACCCTTCAATAGATGACTGGATAAAAAAACTGTGGTATATATACACAATGGAATATTACTCAGCATTAAAAGAGAATAAAGTTATAACATTTACAGGTTAATGAATGGAGTTGGAAAATATCATGCTAAGTGAAATAAGCCAATCTCAAAAAACCAAAGGCCAAATGTTCTTTCTGATAAGTGGATGCTGATCTTTAATGGGAGATGGGGCACAGGAAGAATGGAGAAACTTTGGTCAAAGGGAAGGGAAGGGAAGGGAAGTGATGGGACATGGGAACAGGAAAGATGGTGGAATGCATGGACAACAATGCCCTAGGTTCATGTATGACTGCACATATGGTGTAACTCTATATTGTGTACAACCAGAGAAATGAAAAGTTGTGCTCCATTTGTGTACAATGAATCAAAATGCATTCTGCTGCCAGGCATATCTAATTAGAATAAATAAAACTTTTTGAAAAGAGAGAAAATAATTTTTTTAAAAAAGTGAATGCAAGAACTTAATTTTCTAATACTAGGTTGAGTTCATTAAAATATGATGAAATTCAGCTGAACCGTGATGGAATTCTTCCTCAATGCATCATGGATTATTTATTGATCCCACAAATAGAAACATATTTGTTAAATGCATAGTTATATAAATGCCTTATTGGTATAAAATTTAGAATTGGTCAGGCACATTGACACACAACTGTAATCCCAGGAGGCTGATGCAGAAGAATCAAAAATTCAAGACCAGCCTCAGCAGTTTAGTAGGACTCTAACTCAAAATAAAAAATAAAATGACTGGGAATGTAGCTCAGTCATAGAGCATCCCTGGTTTCATCACCAGTACTATAAAAACAACAGCAAGCACACTTAGAACTGATATAATGTCATTGATGTTTCTAGGTGGAATGGTTAATATCAATTAACCAGGCTGATTAAAAACCCCAACAAGTATTTCTTAATGTATTTTTTTAAATCACATTCTTTCCAAGGAACATGAAATACAGTCATCCCTCCATATTTGTGGGTTCCATACCCAGGAATTCAACCAACCATGGATCAAAATGATCTTTTTAAAAAATTGTTCCTGTATTAAACATGTATAGACGTTTTTCTTGTCATTATTTCCTAAATAACACAGTATAACAACTACTTATACAACACTTACATTGTATTATGTATTTTAAGTAATATAGGGATGATTTAGAGAGTACAGGAGGATGTGCAAAGGTTATATGCAAATGCTATGCCATTTTATTTAAGAGGCTTGAGCATCCTGGAATTTTGGTAAGCTCATTGAATCTTGGAACCAATTGCCCTTGGATACCAAGGGACAACTGTATTCCTTTTTTGAGCAAGTTCATATTTTTTCCATGCCTGCCTTTAAGGTAAACTAGATCTTCTTAATGACTTTACCAAAATTACGTTTTGAACTACACCTGATACCTCTTCATATTTTTTTTCTTGAGAAAAAAGAAATTTATGGTATATAGAAAAGTCTATATGGTGTTCTTGAAGAAATGCAGTCATTAAAAGCAGAGCTGCAAAGACAGAGGTGAGGAGTTCTTTTCTGTACTGTGAAATTTGTTTCTCTGTGAAGTAGAATTGCATCAAACAATGTGTCATGAATTTTAAATACTGCATATTTGATGCTAAAAGAGAAAAAATAAGTATGTTGTCCTTTCTTGTAGGCTTGTCTTTAGATGTGTCTGGTCATTACCTTGGCAACCCTTACAAATGGCAACTGACGTCAAGAAAAGAGGAAAAACACTGCTGAGCGCACACGCTCCATGCATTATAGATAATTCTGAGGATTTCGGCTCACGCAGACACTAAGTGGCTTAAGATGAGCACAAGCAAGCTTCCATTTTATGAACATTCTTGAGAAACTTTTTGAGGATTTGGAGATGTGAAAAGAGAATCTTTCAGCAAAATGACAGTTCAGCTGTTAGCTTAGATGTTCTGTTCCACCATAACTGCCAAGGATGTTAAAATGCTTGGCACTGGTAAATCTCAAAAACAAGTTAAAGCTGACCTACCTACTTTTCTTTCTTTCTTTCTTTCTTTCTTTTTTTTTCTTTCTTTCTTTCTTTCTCTTGTTTTTTGAATTTTTTAATTGGTGCACTATAATTATCCATAATAGTGGGATTCATTATATACTTTTCTTTTGGAAGTAGTTTCCTCCAACATTTTATTATGAAAAAACATAAACATACAGAATGTTGAAAGAATGTTACAGTGGACACTCATATACTCATCATCCAGATTCCAAAGGTACTCTACTGGATTCATCACATATTTGTCCATTCATCCATCTATCCATCCACTCATCCACCCACCCATGCCTTTATCCACACCTTAATCTATCTAATTTTGGTGCATTTCAAAGTAAATTGCAGTCACAAGTGTACTTCCCCCTTAATATTTTAGCATGCATATTGTCAACTAGAATTCAATATTTCCTTGTGGGCTTTCTTTTGATATATGTAACATATACCACGAAATGCACAAATATTAAATGTCCATTTGCTGAGGTTTGTTTTTGTTTTTTGGTTTTTTAAAATTTTTTTGTAGATGGATGCAATATCTTTATTTATTTATTTTTATGTGGTGCTGAGGATCGAACTCAGTGACTCATGCATGCGAGGCAAGCGCTCTACCACTGAGCCACAACCCCAGCCCCCATTTGCTGAGTTTTGACAAATGCCTCTATCTGCATAACCCAAACTTCTCTTGAGACACAGAACTTTACCCTCATCCCACACAGTTCCCTCCTGCTTCTTCCCAGTGAATCCCCACCTCACCAATCTGTTGATTTCTGAAAATATATTTAAGAGCCTGGTATTAGTGCTTATTACTTCTAAGACCCTTCTCCCTTGAACTGTCCTGGGGTCTTCAGTTACACTTCAAATTAAAAAGTACAACCACACATATTCACTTCAGTATAGTAGTGACACATAGCATTACTGTGTTCAGTGTTTACTTTCTCTCCTCTTTAGCAATGTAATCACAATACCCCACCTCCAGGGATGATAGGCATAATGAGAACAGGCTACACAATTTGTGAGACCCAATACAGAATGGAAATGCAAGGACTTTTTCCAAATTCATTAAAAAATTTTAAAACAGTGACAGCCGAGCATTAAACTAAGTACAAAACCTGTGTGACTGAACAGTTTGCACACTCATGAAGCTGGTCTTGATCAAAATATTTAATAGGTGTTATGGTGTGACTCAGAAGATTAAATTACATATCAGCAATGGAAGCAGAGCAGGCTTGCTGGGCCAGGCCCTACCCCTTTAGCAGCTGGGGAGAGGGGAAGTCTAGGGTACTTGGTGACCCACCAGATAGCTGGGCAGCAGGGAAGTACCTGGGGGATTCTAGTAGTGACTATAATAATATATAGTGATGTGTCAGAATCTCAGCCTTAGATATGGTCCCCGTAGTGTCCACTGGCTGAAAATGAGTCCAGCTCCTGATGGGTGAATCAGGCTCCTCCTGTCTAGCAGCCCATTCTCTTGAGTATGTGAGGAAGTAGGTTTTAACCTAAGATAAGCTAATCGGAGTCTTTCGCTGTGATGTCTGTAGAAGCAGAACCTTCTCACCTCCACTCCCAATTGCCTTCTTAGAAGAGGAACAAATTAGGACTTTTCAGGATCTGATGCATTTCAAAGCTTAGTGGGTCAATTTTTCTAAATTTATGGTTATTTTTTCCTCTACGGTGTCCATACATACTGTTTTTAAAAGTAGACTTTATTTTTTTAAAGCAATTGTAGTTTCACAGTAAAATTGGTTGGAAAGTACAAAAAGGTTCCCATGTGTCCCTTGCTCCTACAGGTGCCCAGCCTCCCCAACTATAAAAATCTCATGCCAGAGTAGTGTATTTGCTACTGTCGATGAACTTACATCAAAACTAAAGTGCAGAGTTTACATGAGGCTTGGCTCTTGGTGTTGTAACTGCTATGGGTTTGTATAAATGTATGACCATATATATCCACCTTTGCAGAATCACATAGAGTCAAGTTGCTGCCCTGTTCATTCCTCCTTTCTTCCAATCCCCTGACAACTATTGATTTTTTAATATACATTTTTTATTCTAATGAGGTTTACATGACAGCAGAATGCAGTTTGAATTATTGTACACAAATGGAGCACAACTTTTCACTTCTCTGGTTGTACACAATATAGAGTTGCTCCATATGTGCAGTCATACATGAACCTAGAGCATTGTTGCCCATCGCATTCCACCATCCTTCCTGCCCCCATGTCCCAGCCCTTCTCTCCTCTCCCCTTTAATTATTGATTTTTTACTGTCCCCATAGTTTCTCTTTCCCATAATATCACATAGTGGGAATCTTGTAGTGTGTAGGCTTTTCAGATTGGCTCTTTTCATTTAACAATTTGCATTTAAAGTTCCTTCATGTATTTTCATCATTCGATGGTTTATTTTTTTTAGCACTGAACAATATTCCATTGCCTGAATGCACTAAAGTCTATTTATTTCATTCACCTACTGAAGGACATCTTAATTGCTTCCAAGTTTTGGCAATTATGAGTAAAGCCACTATAAACATCCATGTGCACATTTTTGGACATAAGGTTTCAACTCATTTGGGTAAACACCAAGGAGTACAACTGCTGGATCATATGGTAAGAGTATGTTTAGTTTTGTAAGAAACTGCCAAACTGCTTTCCAAAGTGGCTGTACCATTTTGCATTCTCACCAGAATAAATGAGAGTTCCCATGGTTCCACATCCTCGTCTGCAGTTGATGTCGTCAGTGTTTTGGATTTTGGCCATTCTACTAGGTGTGTACTGGTAACTTACTTTAATTTGCATTTCCTTAATGACATATGATGTTGGGTATCTTTTTATATGCCTACTTGCCATCTGTGTGTCTTCTTTGTTGAGGTATATGTTCAGATCTTTTGCCATTTTAAAAATTGTGGTTTCTTTTTTCAGATTATTGAGTTTTAAGAGTTCTTTGTATATTTTAAATAACAGTCCTTTCTCAAATATATATTTGGCAAATATTTTTTCCTAGTCTGTGGCTCATCTTCTCATCTTCGTGACAGTACTTTTTGAAAAAGTATTATTAATTCTTTTCATTCAACACATAGTCTATTCAGCTAAGAGGACAACTCAGTAGACAAGAAGATCTCTGCCATCATTGAGCTTACATTTTAATAAATGAAATAATGATAAAAATAAACGAATAAACATAATAAGCGTGAAATAGAGTGGTTGCTGAGCTGAACATTATAACAGGGTAAAGGAGACAGAACGCTTGAAGAAGGATCATTCTGGAGCTGTGAAGACCTACAGGGGCCAGGAGTAGGATGGGGCAGACCTGTTAGGAGCCCATTGCAATCACAGAAGCACCACATGAAAAGGCACAGATGAGGGTGAGAGCAATGGAGGTGGTGGGAAGAATCTGTTCTCTGGACACCCTTTTAAAAGTTGAACTGACATAACGTGTTCATGGGTTGAGTGTAGAATAAAGAAAGGATTTAGGAATAAAACGAGGTTTGGGCTTATGTAACTGAGTGAAACTGGGAAGGGAGTTAGATAAGAAGGGAATAGGCAACCAGGCTGAGGGGTGGGACAATCAGTTGAGAATTCAGGTGGAGATAGGCAAGTAGGCCACTTTGATTCAACTTGGAAGGCAGGGTGAGAAAAGTACAAATTCAAGAGTTTCTAGCCTATGCAGCATGCTTTCTGCTTCCAGTCAGCCTGACCTATATGGATTAACTCAATAAATACCAACACTCTTGTTTCTAGGTGGATTTGGCCAGTTTAGTGGCAGGTCAGAAGAAGGGAACTGGAGTTCCCCTGGCTCTCTTTCTTGCAGTTTCCCCTTAGTTACCTCTATCCTTTGATCAAAAGCCACAGGTTCTTTCATGTAGGTGCCTTAGTCCCTATTCTGTTGCTGTAACAAAACACTTGAGACTGGATAGTGTATAAAGAAAGGAGGTTTATTCAGTTCATGATTCTGGAGGCTAGGAAGTCCAAAATTGGGATCCCGTATCAGGTCAGCTTATGGTGAGGGCCTCCTGCTGCTTCAACTTGTGACAGAAATTGAGAAGGCAAGTGGGCATGTGAAAAAGAGATAATATAGGCAGGGCTACCTCCCTTTACAGCAACCCACTGTTTTGGTAAACTTATGTAGTTGCAGAAAAGTGAAAACTCACTAGGTGAGAAAGGCATTAATTCCTCCTAATGACCTAATCACCTCTTAAAGGTCTCACCTCCCAAGATTACCAAAATGGCAACCAAATATTAGCATGAGTTTTGGAAGGGACAAACCATATTCACATCATGGCAGCAGGTCTCCACCCGGCTGTCCCTTTCCAGACACCGTGACTGCTTCTGATTGGGATGTGATCACTGAGGGAGTCATCAGAGGTAGAAAAGAAGAATTTGAGGAGGAGGAAAAGGGGTCTACCAGGGGGGAGCCAGTGAGGCAGAAGAAAATTGGGAACATGTGGAGCCTGGTGTCTGGGTGATGGTTCAGTCAAGGTGAGTTTGAGACATAGATCTCCTAAAAGTGCTCTAGGCTACTGTTTCCCTGGGACTCCCAGGAACTTTTACCTGGCTCATTGACCTTTTTTTTCTCTCTGGGTCTTGAAATTGCTTTGCAATTTCTCTTCTGACATGCCCAGACCTGCTGATGTGCTGTGCGTGTCAGAAGCCTAAGGGAGATAATGGTTTGAGCCCTCCTCAGAGGCTCCTCAGCAGCCATGCGTGGCTATGGAGGCCTCAGCTATGACAAGCAGAGGGAAACAAAGAGGCACCTCTAGGGAGCATACACACTGGCACACACTCTGTTTTCTACACACAATTATATTTTAAACCCTTCTCAGGTGCAACACTGAGAATATAATCAAGGCAGAAACGATTTCACACTCACCATTGATGTTCAGTACCTAACATAACTCCCAGTACACAGAGGGAGTTCAGTAAGTTTTTAAAAAATGAATAAATGCTTTTTAAAAAATATGGCTTAGGGTGTTATAGTTCTACTCTGCTGTTTGTGCATGAAAGCCTCTTTACAAACTTAACAATTAATTCCTTGAATTGCCCTCTTATTATATATCCCTAGTTATATTTTTTGAATATTGTGTAATGCCTGGGTGAATGTCTTTATTTTTTTTTCTCCTTAAACAGAATTGCATTGAGAGGATGACAGCATAAAACTGCAGAAACAAAGGCTGTGGATTTAGGTCACTTGGGCTCTGGAGCCATTGGGTAAATATATTAGTACTGTATTTCTAACAACAATTCTCTTTGTTTTAAAATGTGAACTGCTATTCACTAATATCTTGGTGCCATTCCCAGAAAGTATGCTTCGTGTAAATGGCAAGTTTTCACGAAGGCTGTTCTGTATTCATATTAGTGTGCTTGACTGATTCCTTCTACTTTGTATTATATCTCAACATAACTTCAGTGAAAAAAAACCCTCCCTCTTCAACAGTTTTTAGACTTAATATATTTTTTAAAATGAATATATAGGTGTCTATATAGATACATTTATGTATTTGTATTTGAATTTAATCCAGTACAACATTTTTATTTCTTACTTTTATAGAAGTAGGGTGAGATAGCAGTATTCCATTCACGTAAGCTGTGACGTTCTATGTTTGACCATGTGATCAAAAATAAGTACATGTTTCAGAGGCTCAGCCTCAATATCACACAGATGTAGAAGAGCAGGTGTGTGTAGAGAGGCAACAGCTTAATAACTACCTGGTGGTACTAGGGGCCTTTGTAGTCTTATTAGACTCTGGGTGAGGGGACAAAGTGATTCTCGAATGTTCCACATAGATTAGAAGTGGTTTGCTAATCAGGACTCTTTTTTTTTTTTTTTAAATCACTGATTTTTTTTTTTAATATTTCTTTTTTAGTTGTAGATGGACACAATGTCTTTATTTTATTGCTTTGTATGTGGTGCTGAGGATCGAACCCAGGGCCTCACGCATGCGAGGCAAGCGCTCTACCGCTGAGCTACAATCCCAGCCCTAATCAGGACTCTTTTGGTTGCAGGTGAAAGAAATCTAATCCGAAGCAAAATAAACAAAAAGGAGAATTGGGGGCTCTTATAAACTGAGGAAGGGCAGGGAAAAGTGGCATCAGGGATGTCTGGAAGCAAGTCAAGTGTCATTAGGATTCCCTACCCCCGACTCTTTGTTGGGACTTCATGGTGGTTGAGAGGCCTAAAATTCCCTCCAGACTCACCACTTGCACTTGCCACTCATCTCATGGAGGAGACAGTCAATCATTCTTTTATTCCAGTTTGGAAAATCCTAAGGACTATGATGGGCCTTGCATGGGTCACTTGCCCAGTGCTGAGATCAGTATTTGTCAGGCCCTACTAGGACCAAGTGGTTACAGGGAGGGCAGGAGTACTTCTTCAAGAAAAGAGGAGAGGAGTTCTGGGCACACGGGAATGGACCCCCACACTGCTCAGACTCTTAACTGAGTTGAAGTCTAATGGAATGAATTGCAACTTGAATTCAGTTGCAACTTGAATTGCCCTGAATTATAAGTGACCTTGGACTGTAACTGATTGAATTCAATTTTGAGTCTCTCAACAATGCTTTCCCCAGTGATGATGGTTTATATCTTGCTTGTGGTTCGGGAAGCACCTTATCTCTAAGCTTGGCATTATTTTGTTCAATATGGAAAGTGGCATTTGATGTCATAGTCAGTGTTTTCTGAACTTCCTCCCTTACAATAATAAATTTAGAAACATTGGGCTGCCTTTTTCCCCACTACTTAAAACTGTTTGGTTATTCTAGCATCTTTTGCCCCAGGGCATATATTAACTTCAATGTGTTTCTTACACCGCATGGAGGAAATCTACTTGTCCGTCTAAGGTGCCAACCTTAATAAGATCATGCTTTGTTTATTAAAAATTATTATTATTATTTTTATATTTTGGTACTGGGGATTGAACTCAGGGGCACTAGACCACTGAGTCACATCCCCAGCCCTATTTTGTGTTTTATGCAGAGACAGGGTCTCACTGAGTTGCTTAGCGCCTCGCTGTTGCTGAGGCTGGCTTTGAACTCGCGATTCTCCTGTCTCAGCTTCCCTAAGTGCTGGGATTACAGGCTTGCACCACTGTGCCCAGCTTAAAAATTACTTTTGATTAAAAAAAATGCTTTCCCTATCCACACTCCTCCCAATTGGATTGGTATCAGCCTTTGGGGGAGTTTTGAGGGATGGGAAAAGAGATGCTAAGAGAAAATTTTCCAAGGCATTTGCTTTTTTTGAGTTGTTAAACTTTGTTTTTCCAAAATGCTATGTGCATTTTCAATGCCTTTTATCAAAACAGAGGATGTGGACACAGAAAGAAGTCTGTAAGGAAATTATCTACTCTGTAATTAAAATGCTGCCATGCTATAGAGATTCTGACCTAAGCTTCAAGGCAGAGGTGGGAATAGGAGTGCTGAGAGGGGAGCTGGTATCTAAGTACCTTCTAAATCAAGATCCTAAAGACATGTGCTTTTGATCAAGATGAACATATCTCTCCCTTTCTGTCCCCTGCTTGTCTCTTGTTTTTAGAACCCTTGAACAAATATAGAACCCATAGCAAACCTACTCAGAGGAAAAGTTTCAGAAGAGTTTTCCTGTCCCTCAGGTTCTGATGCTATGATCACTGCTCTTGCCTACCCTTGTGATCTTGCAGCCAAGGCCAAGTCTAATTTACACATGAGATTTTAGACTGCTGACCCAGTTATTTTGGTGTGGGAAAAATGGATGGAAGAGGTGGCGAAATGAAAAGTCTCCCTGCAGGCAGGGTAAGCCAGGAGAGCAAGTGAGAAAGCAATGAAGGATACAACACAGGAGGGGTAACATGAGTTTGGGTTGAACTGTGCCCAGCCGCTCTCCCATAAAAAGGTATTTTGAAGTCCTAACCTAGCTACAGATGTGAGTTTACGGGGGAATAGGATCTTTTCAGATGTAATCAACTTAAGATGAGGTCATTAGGGTGGACCCTAGCCCAATATGACTGGTGTCTTTATTTACTGATTTTCATTAAATTGTAGATTCTATGAAAATATGAAAAATGCTCTAAGATCATCTTTTGTTCATGGGCCTTTCCATTCTTGTAATGGGCGGTTAATGATTCCCTTTAACATGGTCTTCTGAATGTCTTAAGGAGTATTAAGTAAGGCATCATATACAGCATTCACAAATTTAGCATTAATCCCAGAGTCTTTAAGGGCGTTTTTTCCCAGATTTTTTAGTAGTGCAATACAGTGTGCATAATGGTGGGATTTGTTGTTACATTTTCATATATGTGCATGATATAACAATATAATTTGGCCAATATCACTCCCCAGGACTTCCCCCTTCCCTCTCTACCTCCCTTCCCTCGAACCCATTCTTCTGCTGATCTCCCTTTGACTTTCTTAAGATCCACCTCCAGCTTTCTTCTCCTTTTTCCTCTCTAGTTTCTGCATAGGAGAGAAAACGTGTCCCTTGACCTTCTGAGTTTGACTTATTTTGCTTAACATGATGGTGGCAGTGGCATCTTTCTTAAATACAGCATTTAATTCTGGGAAAGAATCTAACGCTGCGTGATCAAAATCATGTCTTGTTTTCCAATCTCCTGAGGACTCAACTTTTTCTACATCTTCTTGAAAATCTTTCATAGTTTTGAGCTGGTGACTGGTGTCTTTATAAGAGGAAATTTGGACACAGTAACGGATTTTCACAGGGGTAATACAAAGCAGAGACGCAGAGGTAAAAGACAGCATAAGATGACTGCTTGGAGGTAGGAAGGTTGGAGCCACATTGTCACAAATCAAGAAATAACCTGGGGCTATCAGAAGCTGGAGGAGATAGGAAAGATCCTCCCTAGTGGCTTCCAGGGAGAATGTTTTGGACTTCTAAGACTCCAGAAATGTGAAATAAATTTGTTTTTAGCTACTTAGTTTATGATACTTTATTATGGTGGCTCTAGAAAACTATTACTGATAGTAAAGTGGGCATTAGAGAGCCATGACTAAATAAATAAATAAATAAAAGATTTCACTGGGAAAATCCAGTATGTGTGATGTGATGGCATTAATCCGTCTGTGTAAAATTATAGTATATGTATAACGAAATTTAAATTAAAAAATAGAGAATAGAGAAGAGCAATATCGCCCCACATATTTAGCCAAGCAAAGATTCATCCAACTGGATTCACAGGCATCTATTTTAAAATGTAATCATCTCTTCAGAAAGTTAATTGAAATAGTTCCTACATTTAATGTGAAGTTCTGTAATAAGGTAACCAAAGAACTTTCTCTCTCTCTCTCTCTCTCTCTCTGCTTCTCTCTCTCTGGTGATACTAGAAATTGAACCTAGGTCCTCATGCATGCTGCTAGGCAAGTCCTCTACCACTTAACTATATCTCCAGCCCTCTTAAATTTTATTTTGAGACAGGGTCTTATTAAGTTGCCCAGCTGGCCTCAAACTACTGATTCTCCAGCCTCAGATTCCTATATGTACTGTGGCATCTCTTAGTACTCAGCAGATGTCAGTATAGAGGGCTTCCAAATTTTTGCTTAGGAAAAAATAGAAGGCCAAATTGAATAGCTCAGTACGGTTAACATAACCATGATTCTGACATTTTCTAGTACTAATAGTGCTTAAAAGTTTTTACTATTTGGAATATTAGACCATGTGACCTAATCCCTGGTTTGAAGAATATATAAAGGTCGGAGAACTCTGAATAAACTAAAAACCTAGAGTTCTGCCGTAAGGGTGCTACAGAAAAAAATGGGCAGGGAGCCGGGCGTGGTGGCGCACGTCTGTAATCCCTGCACTTTGGGAGGCTGAGACAGGAGAATCGCGAGTTCAAAGCCAGCCTCAGCAACGGTGAGGCACTAAGCAACTCAGTGAGACCCTGTCTCTACATAAAACACAAAATAGGGCTGGGGATGTGGCTCAGTGGTCGAGTGCCCCTGAGTTCAATCCCTGGTACCAAAAAAAAAAAAAAAAAAAAAAGGGCAGGGGCAGGTGCAGTGTCTTCTATGGAAGGTGGTGGTTGCAGCAGAAGGTGGCTGAAAAAACGGGAGAGGAATGTTTTACTGAGTTTCATCATTATGAAGATTGTTTATTGGCACCACTTAATGTCATTGAGATATTACCTTTTTAACTTACCCTGCCGGGTGGTTGCTGGTATCTGTATCACTAGTTTAAAACACTGTTGCAAAAGTACTACTACAAAGAAATATGCAACAACTGATGAAATGGATCCTAAATCCTAACAATGACGCAGAAGAATTTAGTTTGGACCCACAGTTGGGTATGTTGTGCTCTTCTTTTTTTGGTTTATTCAACTAGCAACATTTCTCAAATCTTTCCATCAAAATACATTCTACTCCCTTCTCCTCAAACCAGAGGTATGAGTAGATGTGTATCTAGCCCTGGGATCAAGAATGGTTATTATCCGAGGACAGATTTAAAATGGCCTGCAGCAAACAGAGTTTGGGTTTCTTTTCCCAAAAACCACTTGAATATTTACATTCTACTCAATGTGATGTCAGTGTTTGTTTCAATGTTGAATGATGTTTCCATTTACTTACTGGTTAGGTAACTTAATTCCTTTCTCACATGTCCCTCTCTTCTGATCTTGAAAAATGACAATGTCCAAGAAGATAGGCCGTGTTTATGCTGTGGCTTAACACACAGTTTAAAGTATCATAAACTAAGTGGCTTAAAACAAATTTATTTCACATTTCTGGAGTCTTAGAAGTCCAAAACATTCTCCCTGGAAGCCACTAGGGGAGGATCTTTCCTATCTCCTCCCTTCCTTGTTTACTTGCTTTGGTGTATCCCAGGAGAGCATACACTGCAGTTTTGAGAGGCATGGAGCTGGGACCAGTAGGAGCTCAAACCCCAGGAGCAGCTTAAGAAGCATAGGAAATGAGAGTGAGTTAGCCCAAAGTGGCTAATGCTTCGTGCCCTTAAGAGCCTTGTAAGGAATTCTCAGAAGTGGTATGGCCTATAAGGCAGAGGCTTACAGCTGAGTTCATCTCAGCTTCTGGCCTAATCAAGATGTAAGCCTAGTCTTTGGAAGAACTGTGAAGGGGGCAAAGTGTAGCCTGGACTCTTCTTTTCTCTGGGCAACCCCAGGTTACCAATGACTAGAATTGCCTTTGGTTGCTGATCCTGCTTTCCTGACTGTTGCACAAGAGAACTTTTCCCCAAAGGGCTCATTCTTCAGATATTTTTTCTTGACCCAGTTCCTACCACCACCCAACTCCTACTGGAAAAATTTGACTCTCCTGTTTACCACTTCCAGGTAATGCCTGCAAATGAATTTATAATCATGTTAGTTTGCTAGGGTCTGTGGAGATACATCTCCCAAATGTTAGGCTATGTACATATGTATGTATGTATGTACATATGCATGCATTGGGGGTTAAACCTGGGGCTTTGTGCATGCTACCACTGAGCAACACCCCTAGCCAAGTATTAGGATTCTAGAAGAGGCTTTACTTTAACCATTGTGAAGACGGATGGAGATACATTTAGAAACAGGCAAGCTTTCAGGATCCTTTAAATTGTACTAGGAATAAACAGCTATACCATTCACATAGAACTCTCCCTCTCAGAAGGACTGGAGCTTGGACTGTGAAAGATCTTAATTGTTTTGAGTCTTAGTTTCCTCAACTATAAAATGGGATTAGCAATACAGTGGATCCTCGTGATACACAGATTACATATTTTTCAAATTCAGATGGGCTTATTTCTTTAAAGGAATTTAAAATGTATTTGCAAACCCACAATCAATGCTCACAGTGCTTTTGCAGTCATTCATGAACATGTGCAGAGCAATGGACAGCTTAAGGAGCCTGACACACACAAAGGAGGCGATACTTTGCCTGCTGCTTTTGGCTTACACTGTAAACAAGGGTCTTTTTAGTGCCATTGTTTTACAATTTTATGATTTTATTCATGACTTTGATGTGTTACAGTGGCCCCTGATGTAGTGCTGAAGCTCTATCCAGTGTTCCTTGACAAGAAAGTTTGATGTGTCTTACAGAGAAAATCCACCTGTTAGATGAGTTGTGTTCAGGCATGAGCTGTAGTGTTGATGGCTGTGAGTTCAATGTTAGTGAATCAACAATACCTATTAAATAAGATGTTGAACAGTTGCAGCCCAGGCCTCAGCCCAGGGCTCAGGCTCTCCGAGACCGAGACTGGAAGTAGCGGGGTGCCATTTTCCAACCAGTTTCTTGGCAGCTCTCTGCAGCTCACCGGCCCACGCAAGAGTCTCGCTCACGTGTGTGAGCGCAGGGCCACCGGGAGACAGCGGTAGCCAGGAGGCGTGACTTCAGCGCTGGCCAGCAGAAAGCAGTTGCAGCCGGGGGCCTTGGCCCAGGGCTCAGGCTCTCCGAGACCGAGACTGGAAGTAGCAGGGTGCCATTTTCCAACCAGCTTCTTGGGCAGCTCTCTGCAGCTCACCGCCCCACGGAAGAGTCTCGCTTGCGTGTGTGAGTGCAGGGCCACCGGGAGACAGCGGTAGCTGGGAGGCGTGACTTCGGCGCCGACTGGCAGAGTGCAGTTGTGGTGGGGGATCCGGCCCAGGGCTCCAGCCTGGAGTTTACCCCAGACGTGCCGGGCCTGCTTCCGCACAGGGTGCCTGGCCCCAGCGCCCACCCAACCGCGAGAGACCGCTAGCAGTTGCTACTGTGGACTGACTGTCTCCTGAGCGGAACCCCAGCTATTCTTCTTTGTGGACCACCTTCTAACACAGCAGAACTTCCTACGCACCAGGGGGCGCAGGTGAACACCTGGGAGCAAACCTTGGCCACGGTGGAACAGTGACTCCACCAGCGGCCCAGAGTTTCACCTTGGCCTGGGACCAGTACCAAGAATACCAGCCGGGAAAGTCCAGCAAACAATGGACAATGCCACCTACTGGAGGAGAAGTAACGAAACCCTGCAGGGAAACTATAACCATATAGGAGTTAAAACTGTAACACCTTGGATCAGCAGAGCTAGAAGGAAAGACACACAAACATCATGAGAAAACAAGGGAAGAAAGTGACTCAAACAAACCAAGATACTACACTACTAGAATCCATGGTCTGTACAGCAGGAGGAATGAC
>PVHX01005812.1:0-108123 GCA_004024805.1 Geosciurus inauris | reverse complement strand
AGTCTCCCCCCTCGGCCAGCGGGGAGGAGGGGATCCCCGGGAGTCCCCCACACGACGGCTGAGAAAGGTAAAGTCGTCCGGCACGCAATTACCACGCCCGAGCCGGAGAGTTCTGTCTCAAGCAGGAACTGATTTATTGAGGAGAGATACAAGCTTATATAGAGGAGGGGGCAGGTGTCTTATTTCTGAGCAAAGAATGTGGAAGCAGGATGCACAGGGACACTTAGATAGGAAAGTATCCATTGTCCATGGCTTGTCCACGAATACGGAAGCAGAGGTCAGCCAATAAGGGCGGGGTGATGGCTCTCCCAGGGCAGCGTGGCCAGGCCTGAGCTGGTAGCTCGGCATCATCCCCCACATACATCCATCTTGACCAACTCCATATCTAACTGTGAAAGTCCTTATGACTCTTCCTGGTGTGTGTCTATGGTGCTACCCTTTCTGACGCTGTTCTCATAGAAGGCCATTATTTTTTATACATGACTTGTTCATGGGCTCTTGTAATTAGATGGAAGCTCCTTTGAGTCTCACCGGTACCATCGCACTAATTATGTAGGCATGTCTCCCTTTTCCTTGGAGATGATGAGGTTTTAATTATTCATTTATTCTTCAGCACATATGTTTTCCTTCACCCACCCTGAGCTGCAGGACACAGTCATTTTATGTGTTTAGTCCTGGGGCTAAAACAGGGAATGAGACAGAAACATTCTGTGTCCTCCTGGAGTTTCAGTGGGCATAGGTAGAACTATATCCACCCATGAAAGTGACCTGCATTTTCAAAGGCCTGAGATGAGAGGGAGGCTCTTTTGTTTCAGGAGCTAAAAGATAACTTGGGTGGCTGGAGGAAGTGGGGACAGGAGGAAAGTAATGGAATTCTCAGGTGCTTTCCTTGCAAACCAATGTACATTAGACATCCAGAGAGGGAAAGCTATTTGTTGAAGATGTTGACACTGGAACAGCATTATTGTGTGAATTCAACTCTGGTCAATTTCTGTAATAGTTCTGTGATTCCTCTTCCATTTTTACTTTATGTTAATTATCTTTTGTATTTTTTCCTGCTGTATGTGTTTCTGATTTGACTGTGCCTTTACAACATCCATTCTCCTTGATATCTTTCAATCTGGAATTTCATTCTAGCACGCTCATGATAGTCACGTCTCTTTGCCTCAGTCCATTTTGGCTGCTATAACGAAACCACCATAAAGGGCAGCACAGTTCATAATTGCCAAGAAAGGGGAAGTAGTGGAGATGGAAGTAGAGCGAACTCTGTGTGCGTGTATGAAGCTCACTGTCCTGCATAGCACACCTATAAAGACATAAAGAACAAAAGGAACAGCTTAAAAACAGTAGAAATTTATTGATCACAATTCTGAATGCTGGAAAATCCAAGATGGAGATGCTGGCAGATTGGGTACCTGGAGAGGGCTGGCTTCCTCCTTGACAGGCGTCCTCTTGGCTTCCTTCTTCACAGGCAGGCGAGGACGAGGCATTGACTTCACTCCCCAGCATGCTCCCATCACCACTCAATCCCCACCCAGAGGTGCTGCCCCTTGGTGCTGGGCCTATGCATTTCAGAGGGATACCAACACTCAAGGGACAGCATTACCACCGAGTGTTGCCATCTTAAATCTACTCTCCTAACCCGAGATGCAGGCTTGTAGAGGTGCAAGAACTCGAGAAAGTTCTCCTTTCATAGTACATCATGCTGCAGTTGCTGTTTTCTGTAAAACGATGCCCAAAATACTCCTGCTGTCACACCAGGTTGCTGGAGCCACTTTATGTGACATGCACTCCAAAACTCCCAAATCGGATAACATTAACTCAGACGTGGGGCAACATGAAGAAAATCTGACATAGGATTTTGTTTTGTGGTGTCCTTCATAAACATGTGCCTGAAGTAATGAAATCAAGAGATACAAAAAATTATTTCAATGGCAAATCCATGTATGGTTAATTGGACTTTTAAAATACGATGGTTCACTTTTTACATGTTGTAATGTTCTCAATCTATTTCTTTGTAGACGATATGATCGATTCTATTATAAAGAAGCACAAATAGATGCTATTTTAGCAATGTTTCATGGCTGAATTAAGTAATCGGGTGACATTGAGGGACTACTTGCTGTCTCCTTGCGGTTGCAGATGGAGGCTGCTTTGCCAGCGGCTGTCTTGGATGTGGTGATCTGGGCTGTTCTGTCTTCCCTTGTGGAAACGCTTGGAGCATCCGTCTTACTTCCATTCAGTGAAGAGGGTGGGTGCTGTCCTCAGAGGATCTTCATTTGTCCTTGTCCTGGTTCTTATTAAAATTCATCTCTAAGGAGAATGAACAAGAAGGGAAAATAACTATGAAATCACAACTCGTTGACATGGCCATGATTTGTGATGGCCACAACTGCCACCTGGATTCAGGGACGGTGCTACGGGAGGAGGCGGGAGAGACAGCGTGCAAAGGTTTGCACATATTCATAGTGTCAGCTGCATGCTCCTTTCTTCCCCTGTGGGTGTTATAAGAAATTCACGGGTCTGGGGATAAGGTTATGATGAAGCCACTGTACCATACAAAGTTAAGCCATTCCTAAATCTCACAGTTAGGTCTACTCTGTAGGAATTTGCTTGTTAAATACCACATAAGCGGTAATAATCGAGGCGAAAAGTGCCTGTCTCTACAAACAGCCGAACCCCTTCCAGGGAATACTCAGGGGTGTCTAGCTCCTTCCTAGGCTCCTGGTCTCTTTGATCAAATACCTTAGAAAGGAAGCCAACTCTTCAAGGTCATGCTGACCTGTCAATCATGACAATCGGTGGGAAGACCTCACTCCACGGGCCCTGGAAACTGCTGGTCGTAGAAGAACCAAATGTTCCAAAATCATGTCCTACAGCTCCTAAATGGAATCCAGTACTTAGACGTCAAGGTTGCAAGCGTCTTGGGCCTTATCCAACTGCAAATGACTCAAGGCTGACTACTGCTTTGCTACTGCAACCGTCCATGACACGGTAACAGGGTTGTCTGTGGTGCTCACCATTTTAACTTTCGTGTTTGAGTTTTTGTTCTGCAAAATCTTAAGCATACTTACAGGTAGAAAGAACAGCAATGAACCACAGGTCAGAAGGCGTGGAATAAAATGCAAGTCCTGAACCTGGTAGGAGTTATGTGGATACAGAGACGAACCTGAATTATAGGAACACTTTTAAAGTAGGCTAAGTACCACGCACCCATTAGAATGGCTAAATTCCCAAACACTGACAACACCTCACATCGGGAAGGGTGTGGGACAGTGGGGACCCTTGTCCATTTCTGGTGGAAATACATAACGTAACAGCCACTTTGGAAGACAGCTTGGAAGTTCTTAATAAAACCGAGCACTCTTGCCATGTGATGTGGTGATCTATTGGTTATTCCTAATGGAACTGAGCCAGCAATCTGACTTCTTGATATCTACCCTAAAGGGTCAAAAACTTAATGTCCCTACAGAAACCTACACATGGATGCTTGTAGCAGCTGTATTCATAGTTACTGAAACTTGAAACCAACTAAGATGCCCTCCAGTGGGTGAACACATCAACCGTGGCATTTCCACGCAGCAGTCTTTCATTCAGTGCAAAAAAGGAAGGAGATATGAAGCTGTGAAAGGTCCAGGGAACCTAAATGCCTGTGGCTAAGTGAAAGAAGCTCCTCCGAGAAGGCGACTTACTGCAAGAATCCACGTGACATTCTGGAAAAGGCCACACTATGGAGAGGTAAGAAGGCGTGGGATTGCCAGGCTGGGGGAGGCAGGGACACAGGCAGAGCACAGAAAATGCTCAGGGAAGGGGAAACGCTCTGCGTGATATGATAATGGCGGATACATGCCATCATGCATCGATTGGAACCTACTAGAACGTACAACACCAAGAACCCGTCCTAAGGCGAACTGTGGACTCCGGGTAATAATGATGAGCTAGTGCACGTTCCTCAATTAAAATACATGTGGCCCTCGGATGGGGGATTTCGACGTTGGGGAGGCAGCGTTTGTGTGTGGCAGAAGATATAATGGGAACTTGGCCCTTGCTGCTCAATTTTGCTATAAAGCGTAAACTATTCCAAAAAGTAAAGTCTTACTTACAACCAAAAAAAAAGGCAGAGTCAGCAGGAATTCGTGACGGCTTGGATGGGAACATGACATGAGGGGCAAGGTCAAGGTAATGTGGGCTTGGGTCACTGGTATGGGTGTTCATTTCCCGCCACTTGGTCACCGGTACCCTCTCTCCGTGTTACACAACCACAGATACTTTGGCAAATACCAGAAAATCACTGATAATTGTCTTAAGAGGTGAGCTCCTCCAAAGCACAGGCTTGATGATAAATCACGGAGCAAATGGAGGGAAAAACAAGTAACCTTTAGCTTGTGACGCCCAAGCTTCCTCATTAAGCCTTGGGAGACCTGGACCCCAGTCGGACGCCCCCTGGTTAATGCCTCTGGTGCCTGGGCTGGAGCGAGAATGGAGCTGGGGTTTGACAGGTGTTCCAACAGGGACAGTCCTGCATCCTGGGCCTGGATCCTGGGCTGGCTGCTCTTCCTTTTGGGAGCTGTTTTGGGGTCATTGAGACTGGTTCCAAGGGACTTGCACTTGTTATTTAACTTTGTTCAAGTGCAGATAGCACTTAACCACATCCACTCTCCCCATGGGGACAGCTTTGGAAAGTGGCCTCCCTGACCTTGGCCTGCTCACCTATGCAATGGCTTTGGCAGGGGCTGTCCTCCCCACCACAGAGACTTCTCAGAGCATGCAGAACAGGGTCGGAAGTCCCCTGAGCACCGTAGGTGAGATTGTAATTGGTTGGCTCAGGCCCTGCGAATACAGAGCTCTGCTTCTGGTCTGGACTTTGTATTTGGCTGCAGATGACCTATGTGTCCAGGCCTCTTTCTCATCTGTTCAATGAGGTACATGAACAAGAGAACCCCCACCCCACCCTTTGTCTAACAGAGAATGGTGCCATGGGCAAGACCACATGGGAATATTGCCGTTTCTCTCGGTGCCCAGTGCTCTCCAGCTGGCTGCTTTTCCCCCTCAAGTAGAATACACAGACGCACACATCCTGCTCTTTCTGTTTGGAGAACCTTGACTAAGAGACTGCATGATACAGAACTAAGGGATCTTCGTTTCAACCAGCGGTGAAATTGATTATCAGGCCCTTCCCCAAGTTTGGGGAGTACTGTCCCCAATTACACCATGACACTCCCAGCAGCCACCTGACCAGTGCCCTGCAGTGTTCATGGCCAGTGCCACCTAATCCAGCAGCTCCTCCAAGCAGTGAAGAAAGGCAGGACCTGGTGGCCCCAGGTGTCAGGAAACCTCCTGTCCCCTGTCCAGTCCCATTGCCTGGAAATTGTAGCGTGCTCCTCACGCTGTCACAGGAGTGACCGAGCAGAATCTGAGGTCTGAGTCCCTAATGAGCCCCCAGGTGAGTCCCATGTTTCTGGTCAGTGGAACCCGATTCTGGGGATCTGATGAACCTGAGCTGGACCCCCTGGCATTGGCCTTTGCTGGCTCTGGACTCTGGGGACATTGCTGGACTTGAGTGAGGCTGTTTACTTGTCCCCAATCAGGGGTCTCAAGGCCTGGCTTGTGAGAGTGCTGGGAGAGCTGGTAACGTCTTGCTCTGGCACGCCTGGTACAGGACTGGTGCACAGCTGTCCCTGGTTAGCTGTCGTCCCTCTAAGAGGAGACGCCCTCCTGTGGGATCATGGCAGAGGTTAGTTTGCACATCCAGAATGAGCAGGGCTTTTGGCCCCGTTCCCAGTCTTGAGCCTGTGTTCTTCCTGTTTCCTGTTCCTGGACTCCTGAGGTTGGACCTCGCCCATCCCACATGGGTTTTGTTGGCCACAGTCGTTTGTGCTTTGGAGACTGTTTTATCATCCCCCGCCCAGTCCAATCTGACCTTTGACATACAACTGCTTGAAAAATGGGCGTTCTTAGGGAATCATTCCCCACAAAGGGCAGCTCCGCCTCACTCCCCATGGTGGCGGGGGCTGGGGTCTCAGAGTGTGACTTGCTCTCATCTTCCAACCACGCACTTTTCTCCTGGGGAGCAAGGTCCTGGAATGCAATTTATTGTAAAACACACAGCAGTTACAGAGCTACCACACTCAATGATACTCCCTTTATTGCCACTCAGATGAGAACAGAAAATGACATTGGAAAGCAGTGAACTCACCAGAAGGGCAGAGAAAGTCATTAAATTCAACATGCATCATATTTCATAATCAGAACCCTGCAGTCAGCGCTGACACCAGCGGATGAGTTTGTTGCAGTCATGATAATATAAAACCCACCGCATCTGCTTGCCTGGGCTCTTTCTTTGAGGATCCTCGCCGGGGCCAGGCCATTCATCACTGGAGGCCGGGGACGGTACACCACTGTGCTCTCAGTGGCGTAAATTGAAAATACATCAGTATTAGTGGGGAGCACTGTCATTTCCTTGTCTCTGCTTGGGGGCAGTGGCTTTTGAAGGGGCAGGGGGTTGTTCCAGTTAAACCACCCAATGAGAGCGCGGTTGTCACCGTCGGCTTGAGGAGGTGCCGCCCCTCATGGCTTAGGGAGTGAAGCCTGTGCCCAGAACTTGCAGGGACACAGATGGAGTCTGTTAGTCAACCTTGGTTAGGGTTTAGAATTGAGGTGCTCCCCAAAAGCTCGTGTGAGACAATGCAAGAAAGTTTAGAGGTGCAACAATTGGGTTATGAGAGTTTTCACCTAATCGGTGCATTAATCGGTGCTGATGGGTATTAGCTGGGTGGTAACCGTAGGCAGGTAGGATGTGGCTGGAAGAACTGAGACACTGGATTGTGCATTCAGGGTTATATTTTGTTCTGTGGTGAAGAGATATCTCTCTCTGCTTCCTGGTGCCATGTCCTGAACTGCTTTCCTCCACCACACCCTTTTGCCAGGATATTCTGCCTCACCTTGGTCACCCCAAGGAATAGAGTTGGCTGTCTATGGACTGAGATTTCTATAACCATGAGCCTCCGCAAATAAGCTTTTCCTCCTCTAATTGTTCCTGCCAGGTCTTTTGGTCATAGCAACAGAACGTTGACTGAAACAACCTCCTGGAGGACTGATGGACATTTCCATGACCTGTGCTGGGCTACCAGAGGTGTATATGCAGGTGACAGTCTTATCTTAGAATTTTATTTTTAGTTTTTGGATTCTGCATTGTGCTGTATGCATTTGTTTTATTTTTAAAATAGCATTTTGAAAAGGCTTTGCATCACCTAACATTAATAATTTAGGGAAATGTGGAAGGAATATCTTGAAGCTTCTTACACCCTGGCCCACTATATCATAGCATTGAGTATGTGCTTAAGAAGTTCATGCCTACAGAACAAAATCCTCTACTGGATTCGCTCATACAGAGCCTTCCTGATGGCCCCTTTTCTGAATTTTGTGCCTTTGCACACAAGCTCAGTAATCTCTAATTCCATCATACGAAATGCTGAGGGCCCACCTCTCCCTTCCCCAGTCTCTGTTAACATTTAAATGCAACCTGTGCATTTCTTCCTACGCTCATGGAGCACATCCTCCTGTATTTGCAATTGCTGGTTTACCCCTTTCTCTTTGACGCTGAGGTCACCCAGTGTTTAAGTGGCAGAGTTAGGATTCAGATCCAAATAATCCTAAGCCTTCAAATAGACCCACTGCTTAGAATTCAGGAGGTGCTTTAAGTGTTGGAGGAAGTGCCAGACAGGATGCCATTAATATACCAACTCAGCCCATGATGAAAAATGCAGTCAACAAAGTCAGATCATTACTGAAACAGTAAAAGGTGGAACTGATGGGATGGAAAATCAAATTAGCCAAATAAAAGTCCAAATCTAGAAAAAGACACCAGGTAAAAAATTAATAGAAAAATAATGCCAGAAAAATAATGGGTGTGGGAGGCAGAAGATTCAACTGCAACCTGCCCAGGATGGGATTACAGAAACAGGGAAAGACAAGGCCATCCAGAGTAGGAGAGAGTGCTCCAAAGCTAGAGGAAAGTTGTTACTGAGCTCCAGGTAAACGTGAGAACAGGGAGCTTCACCAAGACACAATTTTTTTTCTTCTGGTACCGGGGATTGAACTCAGGGGCACTCGACCACTGAGCCACATCCCCAGCCCTATTTTGTGTTTTACGTAGACACAGTTGCTGAGTGCCTCGCCATTGCTGAGGCTGGCTTTGAACTCAAGATCCTCCTGTCTCAGCCTCCCAAAGTGCTGGGATGACAGGCGTGCGCCACCACTCCTGGCCACCAAGACACAACTTTTTAACCCATTTCCTTTAATGCAAAAGAGTGAGTTAAGCTTATTTAACTACCGAGGGTTTCCTTCAGCAGAGAATGCTTTTTCTCTGTTTTTCATCAGCCGTGAGTTGTCAAGTCACCTGTCCCTGTGCCTTTAGGATGTCTTAGGCAGAGCTGATAACTTCTTTAGTCACTTTTGATATCTAAACATCTAAAATCTCAATCTTAAAATGAATTTTACTAATTTTTTAAAATTTATTTATTCTGATTAGGTATACATGAGAGCAGAATGCATTTTGATTCATTGTACACAAATGGAGCACAGTTTTCCATTTCTCTGGTTGTTCACAACATAAAGTCGCACCGTATGTGCAGTCACACATGAACCTAGGGCAATGATGTCCATCTCATTCCATCATCTTTCCTGGCCCCATGTCCCCTCCTCTCTCCTTCCTCCCCTGTGACCAAAGTTCCTCCATTCTTCCCATGCCCCCTCCCCCATATGGATCAGCATCCACTCATCAGAGAGAATATTTGGCCTTCGGTTTTTTGGGATTGGCCTACTTCACTTGGCATGATGTCCTCCAACTCCATCCATTTGCCTGCAAATGCCATGATTTTATTCTCTTTTATTGCTGAGTAATATTCCATTGTGTACATATACCACAGTTTCTTTATCCATTCATCTATTGAAGGGCATCGTTTGAAATTCTCTCTTCAATGCCTTGACCAACTCAGAGTGGAGAAGGGTTGGGGCACCATGTGGCCTGGAGAGAAGCCACCTGGTGATTGTCCCTTCATGATCCAGGTCCTCTGGTGGGTTGAGGCAAGCAAAGGTTCTGAAGGGAATGGCCGCCAGGTCCCAGGGGCTTCCCAGGCCTCTTCTTCTGGCTTTTCTGCTTCCACTGACCACCGTGGATACAGTCTGAGGTTTCCACGAGGCCCAGGTGAGCTTCATTTCAACATGTCCTTCACCATGGTCTCCCAAGTGGACATCCTCCTCTGCTGGCCAACCATCTGGCTATTCCATCCCTTGAGAAGGTCAAAGGTTAAATGCGCATTGGGTGGTCCTACTGCTTCCTGTTGCCTCCTCTGGCCACGGGGGCCCTTTGAGAGGAGCTGCAGGAACAAGGATGGTGCTCTGAATCCCCCAGAGAACGGGATTCCTGGGCGTGGGTGCCCACTTCACCCTCCTGTCCCCTTCCTCCAGGCACACGACCCGTTTTCCTCTGCCCCTCAGGTGCGGGGAGCCTCCACTATGAGAAGTCTCTGGAAGAGGCATGTCTTCAGTTCACACGGGTCCCCAGACTGTGTGGATGCACCACGAACTCCCCCGAACTCCTCTTTGTTCTGAGGAGAACCCCCGGGTGACCAGGTGGATTCTTGAGTTGAGCAGCCCCGGCCAGAGCACCAGGTGCTGCTATGGTTTGGACAAGGTCTCTTCCCCAAAGGTGTGTGTGCTGGAGGTTTGGTCCCCGATGTGGTGGAAACTTTAAGACGTTGGGTCTCATGGGAGGTCACTGGAGAGTTTTTAGGTCATGTGGGCTTCAGCTTCACAAACGGCCCTGCCGTCTCATGGGAGCAGGTCGGGTCCAGTGAGACTGTATCAGTTCCCATGAGAATGGGCTGATATAACAAACTGGCCCCCTCCCCGAGTCCCTCTTCCTTTGTGATGCCGCACCGCGAGGCCCTCCCCAGAGCCAAACACAGCCCAGCCTGCTCTTGATTCTCTGGAACTGGGAGCGAAATAAACCTCTTTCATTTGTAAAGTACCCAGTCTCTGGAATTTTTTATAGCAATGAACGACAGCCTAAGTCAGATGCCAAGATCTAACCCTGGCAGGCACCCAGCAATGTGGTGAGTTTCCCTACTGGAGTCCCCCTGTGGTGTCCGCAGCCTCCCCTCCCTCTCCCCCAGTGTCCTCCCCTTCAGACTTGTGCATGAGTGGATTCTGAGATGGGTGAGCGGGAGGTGGCATTTGGGTACCGTGCTCTTGAGCATATGAGAATGCTAAGGCCATTGGACTCCAATCTTGAGCCCCAGTCACTCATTCCGGGGCAACAGAAAAAATCCTACTCTTCGTTTTACTTATAAAACATTAACTATTACATAAGGGTAGAACGTGCCCTTGCAGGCTTTGGAAGTGTGAGATCATTCCCCATACATGTTTTTCATGTTCACAAATGGCCTCAAAGCTATCTTCTAGAGCAACTTTCCATTTTCCTCTCCAGTGTCCAGGAAGAATTAGCCCTTCTTGTATCAGCCCAGGACCATGTGACCAAGCCCATGCTAATGAACTGTGACAGCAGCCACCTCAGCTGGCCACGAAAGCCTGTGCCATCCGTATTCTATCCTCCCCATCTACACAGGGGGCATGAAGACTCCAAGACACAGAGCCACCACGTGGGAAGAGACCGGCCCTCGAATTCATGTCTTTAAAGAGTCACCTGATCTGTGATCTAAAAATTAGACTTGGTGTATTTACTCTTCCTCTATGGGTGGATTCTTGAATTATTACTGATTCTTGATGGGTTCATAAACTTGTATAAAGAAGACCTTTGTGTGTAGAAGAGCATAGTCATGAGTACAAGAATAATTGCTGGACCAAGAGTTGTATATAATTTTACCTTGACAGAATCAAAACTCATCCCTTCAAAATCATCCTGACATAAATTCCTGCTTATGATGTATGGCAGCACCTGATCTATCATACCAATGGTTATTTTCTTCCCTGTGGATTGCTGATTCATATCTTTTGCCCATTTTATTCTGGGCTCTGTGCAGTGTTCTCCTTATAGATTCATTGCATCTTTATATATTATTTATCCCAGAACTATTTACTGAGCGTCTAGTAGATTCCAGTCAGTATTATGGGCACTGGGTGGATAATTGTGGTGAAAGTGCACATGGTTTTGGAAGAAGAGAACCAAGCTGAGATCAGAGTTGAGTAAGAGTTAGCCAGGAAGGTTAGGAAGAAGAGGGAAGAAGAAGCTTCCAGAAGCCAGAAATACTAAGTGCAAGACTCTGAGAGAAAGATGACAAAGAGAGTCAAATAAATACACCTGTTAATGAATTTGAAACTATAGAACAAGAAAAATGGAGTCATCTCCTTGTATAAAATCTAAAGCAGAGATATATTCATAATAAATCCTCTCTATCTTCAAATTCCACATCTGTGGATCCAGCAAACTATGGACTGAAAAAAAAAAAAAAAAAAAAACACACCTGTACTGCATATACACGGACTTTTTTGTCTCATTGTTTTTCCCTAAACAGCACCTGAAGACGAGAACAATTATTTGCATAGCATGTGCCTATTTTAAGTATTATAAATGAGGTGATTTAAAATACACTAGAGTCAGGCACAGTGGCACATCTGACTTAATGGTTTTTCAGAGACTTGGGAGGCTGAGGCAGGAGGATTGCAAGTCCAAGGCCAATCTCAGCAACTTAGTGAGGCCCTAAGCATCTTAGTGAGATCCTGTCTCAAAATTTAAAAAAATTAAAAAGTCTGGAGATGTGGCTCAGTGGTTAAGCACACCTGGGTTCAATCCCTGTTGCTAAAAACAAATAAATTAATAAAAATAGACTGGAGGCATCCACAGATTTTGGTATTCATGGGGTCCTGAAGTGAATCCCCTATGGATACCTGAGGGATGACTTACTAAGAGCCTGAGTTGCAGGGACTAGAGTGGTACAGCAGGTATTAAATTTGATATCTTACTACAACAGGAGCTCCGTGCATGAACGCAACTCTGCTGATACCAGTGGGTGTATTGAAGGAGGAATAACCACAATAAATTCCAATGAGCTGGGGCTGGGGTGGTGGCTCAGTGGTAGAGCACTTGCCTAGCATGTGTGAGGCACTGGATTCAATTCTCAGCACCACATATGAATAAATAAAAATAAAGTTCTATCAACAACTAAAAAAAATATTTAAGAAATTCCAATGAGCTTAATTCTCCAAATTCTGGGTCCTCTGGTGGGTCAGGATACCTCACTGGGAGAGGGGGGCATGACGGTCTCCCACTGAAGCTTAGGAAGGATTGTAGGTCCACCTTCCCCAAGCCAAGGCCTCTCCTTCCTGGAGGAACTTGTAAAAAGTGTCAACCAGATTTTGAAGACAGGGCAGCAGATTCAACCCATGAGTTTATTCTCCTTCATTTCCTCAAATTCAAGCAAACTATAGTAAAGAAATGCAAAGTCCTGAATGTAGATTGTTTGCATACCACGCTCCCTAACAATATTTTTGTCAAATCTGTCCCTTGAATTATGAAGTGATCTCTTTCTGAGGAATTTTCAATTCTTATAGAGGAAGTGGTGTCAGTCTTCCTTTTGGGGATATTTGATTTTTGTGCCAGGTCCCAGAAGGGTCAATGATATCAAGAATATAGCTGTCCCTCTAATTTACAACGATCTGACTTAATGGTTTTTCAGTTTTATGATGGTTTGAAAGCTAGATGCTTTCAGTAGAAGCCATCTTCAAATTTTGAATTTAATTATTTCCCAGATGTTCTGAGCAGCAGCAATGGGCTGCAGCTGCCAGTCAATCCCAGGATCTCCCGGGAGCTACTGTGCATGGTGGTGCCCAGTTACTATGCTGGGTCAGTTGGGTGAGTGGGGGGCTTTTTTGACTTACACTAGTTATCAACTTATGATGGATTTATTGAGATGTGACTACATGGCAAGTTGAGGAATATCCCAGTACAATATTTGATTACATTTTAAAGCTATTGTTAATATTTAGATCTTTAATCATCTCTGAATATATTTTTGTATGCATATAATAAGAGCGGGAGGTTTTATGTTATTTTTATGCCCTGAAAATCATTTATTGAATAAATTCTCTTTCTGCATTCATTTATATGCTTTATTGAATATTTACTTCATCCTTTTATGCACCCAGATCTGTTGGTGAGCTGTCCAGCCTGGTTCACAGGTCTGTTTGTCTATGTGCATCTATATGCATGTGTATCTGTGTGTGTGTGTGAATCTGTGTGCACATGTGCGTGTGTTCATGTATATGTGTGTATATATGTGTGTGTATATGTTTATGTATATGTGTGCGTGTATGCGTGTGTGTGCACTGAGGACAGAACCCAGGCCTCAGGTGTGTTGGGTGTGTGCTCTACCACGGATCTATGTCCCCAGTCCTATTTGTCTATTCTGAAGCCAGAGACTTTTTGCTCAATTACAGCTTTTAGGGATGTTGATAACTGGAAGAGGGGTTCTGTTCTTGCTTATTCTCCATTTTCTAAACTTTTCTTCATTTTTTCAGATTAGCAGAAAAACAACAAACAAAACAACCCATCAAATTGTTAAACTTCATGTAGAATACTTCTCAAGCAGGGGGAAGGAAGAGAGGCATCGTCCCCTCCACCATCAATCCCGACATCCCTGCAGCAACATCCTGGTCTTCTCAGGGGATCCAGGTCTGGCCCACACTGCTCTACCTCACCAGGCTGCTATTCACAGGTGAAGCCTGCTCCAAGACCTCCTGAGATCCATAGTCTGGAATGTTCCAGAAGAGCACTTTGTGCTGATAGACCTGGAGGGCATAATTCAGAGCTCTGTCCACTGGACAGGAGTGAGAATTCTTGAAATGGAATGTTCCTTTAGAAAAGTCTATGCAATAGCAAGTAAAACCAACTAGCACTAGAGAGAAGTTCCTTGGAATACCACAGGGGTGGGTGTGGGACGTGGGAGGTGCGGCTGACCAGAGGGGCGTGTGCACACAGGCAGAGTGGCAGCTCAGTCCATGTCCCTGCTGTGGGTGTTCAGAAACGGAAAGGTCCCGGAAGACCATAGTGACAATTGGCCTTTTTTTTTTTTTTCCTTTACGGGAGACTCCCCTGCCTGGGCTGGGGCTGATGTGAGGTTAACTATAACCTTGGTAAACTGGCTTTCGGGTTTCACACTGCGATCTCCAGGTTCAAATCCACCTGGTATTTCCCCTTCAAAAGTTTAATAGAGTGATTTCTACCCAGTGGCAGGGCTTAGGATATTGTACATCATGGTAGAAGAATTTGTGATCAAATGAATGTATCACCTTTTAGAAAAAGGAGGGTGTCTGAAAGAAGGTTTCAATGATCCTAGGAAAGCCTTTGTAGAATTTTTCCTTTACTAAGATAAAATCATAAATATTGATCAGCGAATTAAACAACAAAATCCTGTTTCGCAGGTATTAAGTTGAATGGGATGCTTCTTTGCTCGTTTCTGTTTCTCTTCTCTTTTAGGGTGTCCTCTGTGTAGTTCAGTGATTTGCCCCAACTCACATCCTGCGTCTCCAGATGGAAATTAGTCTGCAGACAGGAGTGGTTCAGGGGACATGGGACAATCATTAGGTGAATTATATTTGCACCACTAAATGTATTTCCTTTTGAACACTGATTAGATAAGGCCCAGAAAGGAGGATCTGGGGCCTTGCAGGTAAGATGGGCCATGGGCCAGTAACCACAGCCACAGGAACATCAGCCGCAGAGGTCATGACCCTTACCCAACCTGGGCCTGTGCTACTGAGCGTGCTCACGGTGCTTGATCCTCAGTGGGAAACACTGAAGCCCAGGCAGTTTAGGAAAGTAAGACTCAGAGACGTTGTGCAAGCTGTTTAAGACCAGGGTTAAGTCACATCTGAGCCACTCAGGTGTTTTTTTACATGGGTGTTACATGTGTATCACCCATCCCTGGGGATACATCCAGAGCAGAGCAAACATGCCCACCCTCCTGCACTTTCCTTTCCAGGACGTGTCCCCACAGAGGAGGTCATGTCCCCACAGGGGAGAGTCAGGGACAGACACCAACCAAAAGGCCAATAAGCATTTTTTAAAAATGAGTGGAATATTTTGTTACAATCTTTTCCTACCCTGCCTTACCAGAACTCAGAAGTAGTCAGTCCCTCGCCTCTTTCATGATAAGAGAAACAACTAACTGGTAGATATCAGTTTATTTCCCCAAATATTTGCAAAGCTGTTCTTTTGAACTCGTGCAGGGGACGCTTGCTCTCTCTCTCTCTCTCTCTCTCTCTCACACACACACACACACACACACACACACACACACACACACACACTTCCCAAAAAACAAATGCAGGGAAACAAAGCTGAAATAAGTAATAAATGGCGAGTTCTGGCCTGGGGAGGCCTTGCTCTGAGGGCGAGATTCTGGTTGCTCGGTGCTGTTCCTACAGTTGAAATGTCCTTGCAGAAGCGTGGAACAGGACCATGGGCCTGGTGCCAGGCACGTGCGGTGGTCCAGAGTGGACAAGGGGGCTTAACATCAGGGGTGAGACAGCAGGGAGTCAGCTTCCGTCCCTCACAGGACACAGAACTCCCAGCCAGTGACGTCACCATCGGGACCCACTATTTTCCCGTCTGCAAAATGGAGTCAGATATCTCCCTGGCATGGTTATGGTGAGAATTAGAGCTACATGCTGACCACCCTTTAACCAAAGTGCTTGGGACCAAAGATAGATTATTTATCTACACACAGTGGGATATCATAGGGATGGGATTCAAATATAACCACAAAACTCATTTATGGTACACCTACTTCTTATCCACATAAACAAAGGCAGCTTTATCCAAGGTCTTAAATGACTGTGTGTGAAACAAGGCTTCCGGGGGCAGTTCTTCCACTGTGGCCCTGTGCTGCTGCTCACAACCCTTCAGATTTTGGAGCATTTGGATTCTTGGATGAGGGATGCTGTATTACGCCTTTTGTTACTGTAATGAAATACCTGAAGCTGGGTCTGGGTAACATTGTAAAGAAAAGAGGCTTATTTATCTTCTGTGGCTGCAGGTGTCCCTTGGCTGTGGCCGAGTGGCTCCATGTCTGCTGCTGTGGCCACACCCCCTGCCGCTCCTGTGTGGTATGGTCCTTCTGCTGCCTGCAATGCACTTCTGATTGATTTTGTGACATATAGACAATCCAGGAAAATCTCATCATCTCAAGATCTTCAATCACATCTGCAAAGACCCGTGTCCTGAAGAAGGGAATAGCCACAGGTTCTGGGGGTTGGGATGCAGGTACTGTTGAGAGGTCAGGGCACTTATCAGATGCCAGTGGGTGGTGGGGGAAGAGAAAGTATTGTCCTGGGGATTCCTTGTGGTGCTCTCCAGGGAGCGGGTGCCTAGTTCTGCTTCCTCCTCAGAGGGGTTGGGGCTGGGATGAAGGCTTAGTGGAAGACCTCTGGCACTGGACCCTCCCCGACACAGGCTGTGTGTCTGGGGGCATGGTGTACATGTCTCTGGTTCCTGCTCTCGTAATGTATTCACAGGGCCTCTCCCTAATGTGGCCCTGCTCCCTCCACTGGGTGGACCTTCTGGGATACTCCAGGAGTGGGTAAATCTTAAGGCTCCCAAGGTGATCCTAATACGTGCCCAGGGCTAGCAGATAGTCCAACAACATAGAGGTGGTTATCTTACCTAGAGGTCTTCAGAGAGCAATGGGAAAAAGTGTTCAAGTCTGGTGTATTTTGGAGGGCCCAGGGGGTGTAAAATGGAAGTGGAGCTCACAAAGAGCTCTGTCAGACGATGAGCTAGAAAAGGCAGGTGACATCTCCCCTTGTGGTGTTGTCAGCCATTGGAGCAGGTGACCACTCCGTCCTCTGAGTACCCAGACGTCTCCACCACTGTACTTGACTTTTTATTTGAGTTAGCTTTTTTTTTTTGTTAAATATTTTTTTAGTTGTAGGTGGACACATATACAAAATAAATAAATAAATATCTTTATTTATTTATTTTTATGTGGTGCTGAGGATCGAACCCAGTGCCTCATGCACGCAAGGCAAGCGCTCTACCACTGAGCCCCAGCCCCAGCCCCTTGAGTCAGCTTTGCTGTGTATAAATGTATGTCTTTTTCTCCCTGTCCCTCCCTCCCTCCCTTTCTCTCTCTCCTCTTCCTATTGATTTTCTCTAGAAGACTCTAACACACAACAAGTTCATATACTGAGACCAAAAATGGTTTGTTCATATCCTTACAATAATCTTGTGAAGATTTATTTGTTCATTGTTCTCCTTAGTGAAAAAAAGCACAGGTCACCATCTGCTTTCTCAATTCTGACTTAATAGAACCCGGTGGCTTTCTGGAATGTATGTGGCATTGATCTTGACCTAGAGTGGGCAAGGAGGTGGGGGGGGGGAACAAAGGAAAGGGCACATAAAGATGAAATAAGCAAAAATCCCTCTTCTCCAAGAGCTGGGAAAAATTGGTTCTGTGTTCAATACCTCTATGGCAGATTGTATTTTCCAAAAAATAGTAGCAGCAATATTTCCTTTCCTACATGTTCTTCACTAAAGTGACTTTGCCACTTTTTCAACAAAAAGTGGAATCTAATTTTCCCTCCTTTAAATCTGTGCTGGTCTTGACCAGTGGAATGTGCTGATGTGACATTCTGGGACAGCCAAGCCTAGGTCACAAAAAGCCTTGCAGATCTTGCTGGGTGACTTGGAGAGCTTGCTTCTAGGGTTAAGAATCCAGCTGTACTGCTGTGGGAGCCCCAGCCACACAGAGGGGCCACAAGTAGGCACATTGGCCAATGGCCCTGCTGAAGTCCCAGCCAGTGGAGTTGTCATTCATGTGCGTGCACCATCGTGGATGTCCATCCAGGCTACCCTTCAGATGCCCACAGCCCAGCAGGAGAGAACAAGTGAGAATCCAATCGACCCGCAGAACCATGAAAGATATTAATAACTTACTTTAAGTCACTATATATTAGGGTGACTTTTTAGGTTTTTAGACAGTGATTGAGATCAGAGCAACACATAACTAAAGCAGAATATGGGAAGTGTATGATGATTTTTAATGTTACGTGGACCTTAACTAGAACGCAGCATGAACTCCTAGGAGTCAAGACTGGCGTTAACTCCAGTGTCTTAACGTAACAAGCAGAGCCTGACCTGGAGAGGTAAATGGTCAAGTTCAAAGAAACTAGCAAGGGCGGCACCAGAACAGGCTCAGGACCACCTGACTCCCACAAGGACTCATCTTACTGACCCACACAGAGGGAGAGGCACCGACAGCAGCCACCCATCCGCGGGATTTAGCCCACATCTCCCTCAACCCTTTTGTCAGTTGCCTCTTGTCCTGTCTCTTTTCTCTAATGCCTTTTATTCCTCTGTTTCAGTTTAGTCCTCCATCATTTCTTGCATGGGAAATGGTGGTAGCATTCCAGCCTGTCTTCCTAATTCCCATCTGCATTTCTCCCAACCCAATTTCCAGCTCCCCAGGCAGACAGAGCGATGGCAGTGGCTCACAATTGTAAATCCAGCCACATTCCCTTCCCAGTAGTGTTTGTCAAAGGTCCCCTCATGAGAAAGCATTGGAATCTTCCGACAGCTCAGGAGCAGTGCCTGCTCCGCCATCTTCCTCCCTACCAGCCCCATTCCCACCGCAGCCAAGCTGGTTGCACGATGCTCACCTTTACCCACATTCCTCTTCTCAGAATCCTGACCCCTTCTCCTCATTCTCTTCCAATTATTCCCCCAAACTCCTGCCCATCATTTCTTTCCTGAAAAAACTTGAGTTTATGTTTGTTTTCAAAACAAACACCTTTACTTTCTGGAATGTTTCCCCCCCTTTTCAAATAAAGCAAAGCAAGCAAACAATTAATTCTGAACCTGAATTCAGAAAAGATTCCTCAGCTCATTTGAAAGATACTTCCCCAAATGTAAAGTGATACGGTTGGGCTGCACTTGAGTGAAAAATATTTGCAATTCTAATGTTAAGAACATTGTATTTCTTCCCCATGAGCATGAGGCTTTGGTGAAGTTTTTTGCTTCGCTGTTTATAAAAGCACTCACACTCCTGGTGTAATTTGGTGCAGAGTCACTTCGAAAGAAACAGCTCAGTAAGAAAATTCAACACCCGTTAGCTCTTCCTCAGAGTCTCAAAATTTAAACGAAAGTTAATTGGATTTGTTCACAGATCCAAGAATCAGTCCACAGCAGTGTTTCCCAAAGGGGATTCCCTGGAAGTCTGGTTCTGAGAGAAATAAGTGTTGTGTGAAAAGTGTCCTGCGAGGTGAGCTGATGAATTGCGGAGGTAAGCAACATCAGATGGTTCTTCATCCTTGCAGGAAACTTCAACCTTATCTGCTGATAAGCGTTGCTGCTTCCCGTAGGGGAGGGTGACCTTGATATCCAGGCTTCCTTGCCCACAGTTCTCTTCTGTGAGAGACCATTTTGCACCCCTCGTGGTCTGTGGAATTATCTCTGGAAGAGCATATTGTCCATGGGGATGGTGGGGGTTGCTCAGCTGCCAGTGGAGAGCAGCTCAGCCTCAAGGAAAAGTAGACTGACCTTCCAGAAGGAAGGGGGAACACGTGTCATCCCCACCACCTGACACCACAAGCAGCTTTGTCCCCTAGAGAGCGACAGTGGCTGGGATCCGGGTGTAACTGGCTGTGCACCACGCCCGGGCCTGGTGGAGACACGACCTCCGGGATGTGCCTCGCAGGGAGGTGCTCTGCCCTCTTGCTCTCCTTTGCCAGATTTTTACTGGAGGAGTGAGTGGAGAAAGCAGGGTGAATGCTGTGTAGACGCAGAGGTGTGGTATAGTCAGCCGTCCAGGACAGGAGGTGTGGGCAGAGGGCTGGTGGTCAGGGGTCAGGTATATGACAAGCACACACACTCATCCGAAAGGTCTGACCTCAATACTCTGGCTGACTAGAAAGTTCTGGAAAGGGCCAAACATTTGGGGTAAAATTTCACAAAAAAAGGAAGCGTTTCTCCCTTTTAATGTTGCCTTAACTCAGCCTATAAAATAGGAGTTTTTAAGGAAGGAAAAAAAACCCCACATACAATCAGACTATACAGTGTGTACATGCATTTTCTCTTTTATTCCAGATGCCAAACAAACAAAGCTCCAGGCGGCCTGCCTGGATGAGATAATTCGTATTTGACTTTGGAATGTGCAGTTACAGGGCTGGGGAGCCGCTGGGCACACGTTGGGGACCAGTGTCGGAGCTGAGGAACCTGGTGGTGCCGATAGGTGGGGGCTCTCTCAGTAAAGTCCACGCAACTGGCCCCAGGGTGTGGTGCACACACAGGAGGCAGGTTTCACCTTCGTCCACAGTGCACACCTGTCCCTGTTGCTTTGGGGGGTCACCTTGGCCGGAGAGGTGCTGCGGGCGAGGGCTCTGCCTCGCCAGGAAAGACCTCCACTTGGGGGACTTTGCATGTTGGTTAATGACACCTCCTTACATTCAGATGACGTTTTGCAATTTCCCAGGTACTCTCAACATGGCATTATCTCATTTCCCTCTGACCACAACACAACGTTTAAGGAAACCACCGGGAGGCATGGTTACATTCGTTTATAGCACTTTCAGGAAGGGAAGGGCCTTCAAGATCACTCTTCGCTAATTCAACAAACGTTTATTGATGGTCATGACAGGGGTGAGGACTGCCCCAGGCTCCTGGCCCTTCCCAGCCTGGAAGTCCCTGGAAGGTACACCTCCATTTGCAGAATGGAGCGCAATAGCCGCAGTTTTCACACGGTAAGAAGGAATAAAGTGGTGTAATGGTTGGGAAGGACGGGGTGAGGCGGTGCCACTTCACATGGGCAGGCCAGAAAAGATCTTCCTAAAGGACACGGAGAACATGATAACGAGCAGGAGCTAGCTCGTGGTAGGTGGTCGCCCAGGGAGTGGCCTGGCAAGGGGCATCCTTTCCGGAGAAGAGCCTGTCGTGATGCAGATGACTTACGCCGTAGTGGTAGCACGAGTGAGGACAGTGGGAAGCGTCAGACGTGAGTATCCTCAGAGGGCAGCTGTGACCAGACTTCTGACGCAGGGTGTGAGACAGTGGCCTGAAGGATGACGTCACGGGCTTTAGTCCCAACACCTGGGGACCGGTGTTGCCACTGACTGAACTACGGAAAACTAGGACTTTGGCCTGAGAAGTCAGGTGGAGACCTCAGTGAACAGGGAGATGCATATGACGGGGAGCCCAGGCCCAGGCCAGGACGCGGATGGGAATTCTTCATCAGTGTGCAGACGGCACACAAACGGGAGGCTGGGCGAGCCCGTCCCGGAAATAAATGGATATCCTTGGAGAAGGAAGGAGGTCCAAGGACAGAGCCCCAGGGTCCTCCAGTGTCTAGAGGTCACAAATGGAAGAGGTGTGTGGAGGAGGAGGTGTGAGCAAGCGCAGCCAGTCCACTTAGAAAGACTGGGCGCTGGCGCCTGTGTCCAGCAGGTGAAGTCACCCGAGGAGCGGCTCTGGAGCGGTGGGAAGGGGATGTGATGGTTAGGCTTGGGGACGAGGAGGGTGAGAGGCTGCGGGTGGGCTCCGCCCTGTCTGGGGTGTGGCTGTAAGAGGGACATGGACACATTTGTTCCTCCCATAGCCATGGGGTGAGGAGTGAGCGGTGAGGTCCCCTGTTGGCCAGACTCTGGGATGGATTGCTTTATGACCACGGTGGTGGCCTGCCTGTGGGACGAGCCCCGGGGAAGGATGCGTGCAGTCCGCCTCCTTGGCGCTCCCCTTAGTGCCTTTCTTTTTCAAACTGAAGGTTCGTGGTGACTCTGCTCCGAGCATGTCTACTGATGCCATTTTTCCAACGGCTCAATTCATGTCTCCATGTCACGTTTTAGTAATTCTTGGAAAATAACTTAAATTATTATTGTATTTGTTATGGTTTTATATGAACATTGATCTTTTTTTATGTATCTTATAAAATGTTTCAAAAATTTTTTATTTGTTCTAATTAGTTACACAGGACAGTAGAACACATGTACGCACTTCCATACATCATACATAAATGGAGTACAATTTCTCATTTTTCTGATTGAACACGTTGTAGAATCACGTTGGTCCTGCAGTCGTACACGTACATAAGGTGATGATGCCTGTGTCATTATGCTGTCCTTCCTATGCCATGCCCCTCTGCTCCCTTCACCCTCCTCTATCTAAAGTACCTCTATTCTTCCCTAGCCACCCCCTCTTCTTGTGAATTACCATCTGCATATCGGAGAAAACATTCTACCTTTGTTTTTTGGAGGATTGGCTTATTTCACTTAGCATGACTTCTCCAGCTCCATCTATTTACCAGCAAATGCTATAATTTCATTCTTCTTTAAGGCTGAGTAATATTCCATCGTGTGTGTGTGTGTGTGTGTGTGTGTGCGCACGCGCGTGTGCGCATGTGACATGTTTTTATCAGCTATCTGTTGAAGGGCACCTGGGCGGGTTCCATAGTGTAGCTATTGTGAGTTGAGCTGCTGTGAACACTGATGATATGCTGATGATATGGGCGCATCACTGTGATATGCTGATTTTTAAGTCCTTTGGGTGTAAACCAAGAAGTGGGATAGCTGGGTCTTCATAATTGCTTTGGCATGCCATGAACTGCACTCACATAAAATGGTCAGCTTAATGGATAAATGTGTGTGTTTTGACTGACCCACTGACCATCCATTCCCCCATCTCCCTCCCTCTCCTTGAGCATCCACATTTCCTGAGACACTACAGTTTTAAAATTAGGTCAGCTGCTGACCACACAATGGCGTCTAAGTGTTCACTGATTTAGGAAGAGCTGCAGGCTCTCACCCTGAATCAAAAGCTCAGAATGATTAAGGTTCAGAGGTAAAGATGTCCCGAAGCGAGATGGGCTGCAGACAGGCCTCTGGCAATAGTTAACCAAGTCGAGAGTACAAAGCAGAAGTTCCTGCAGGAAACTTAAAGTGCTCTTGCAGCGAACACACAGGAAGAAAGCGAGGCAGCTCTGTTGCTGCAATGGAGGGCGTGTCGGTGGTGTGACGATCAGAGTGACCACACCACTGCCACAGCCCAAAGCCAGTCCAGGTCAAGGCCTGACTCTCTTCAGTTCTACGAAGGCTGAGGGAGGCCTTGAAGCTGCAGAAGAGCTATTTGAAGCTAGCAGAGGTTGGATCGTGAGGTTTGAGAAAGTTCGTCATCTCGTGACACAGGATGCAAGGTGAAGCTGCTCAGCCTGGCGTAGAAGCTGCAGCAAATTATCCAGAAAACCCATCTGGAAAAATGGATGAGGGCAGCTTCACTAAACAGGTTTCCAGCGCAGGTGAAGAGGCCACCGAGGACGTCCACAGCTGCGGAGAAGTCAAGGCCTGGCTCCTGAGCTTCACGGACAGACAGACTCTCTCCTTGGCGGCTAATGCTGCTGGGTCTTTAAGTTCAAACCAATGCTAATCTGCCATCCCCAAATCCCAGGGTCCCTAGCAATGATGCTAATTCTCCTCTGCTTTATAAATGGACCAACCAAGTCTGGATGAAAGCCCATCTGCTGACAGCGTGGTTGAATGAACTGGAAACCCATTCTTGAGACCTGAGGCTCAAGCAATAATTCCTTACAAAATATCAGTGTGCCTTGAAATGTACCTGGTCTCCAAGAGCTCTGGTGGAGGCGCACAGGGATGACTGCTGTGCTCTTGCCTGCCGACAAAATGCCATTCTGCAGTCTGCAGAGGGAGCAGTGGTTGGACTTTCTATTATTACTATCTAAGAAACACCGTTAGCAGGGTACAGGCGACACAAATGTGATTCCTCTGATGGATCAGGGCAAAGTACAGTGAAGCCTTCTGGACAGGACTGGTCATTTGTGCAAGCCAGGCGCAGTGGTACATGCCTTCAATTCAAGCTACTCAGGAGGCTAAGGCAGGAGGATGGCAAGATTGAGGCCAGCCTGGGCAACTTAGCGAGACCCTGTCTCAAAATACAATTTTACAAAGGGCTGGGGGTGTAGCTCAGTGGTAAGGTGCTTGCCGTCAACATTAATAGGGCTTTGAAAGAAGTCGATTCCATTCCTCATGGGCCGGACTGCTGTGCTCTCATGGTGGTGCTCTGTGCGGGAGGGTGCTGTGCCCAGAGAGGACACGGAGGCTGCGTGTCCCTCGCCCATGCCTTTTGTGATGCAGCTCTTCCTCTGGGCCATCTGTCAATCTTATCTGTTATAATACACTAGAATCCACTTGCTCCCTTGAGAGAGCACCTCAGGGGCTCAGAGAGGACTTTAAAAGACCCACACCATGTCCAGGACTGCTATTGAACTTGGTTGAGAGGTCAGTGTTAGGGGTGTCTCATATTTTTAGGGTGCAATTTGAAGGACCCCACTTTTCATGGAACAGTTTCCACGTCTTCTCAGATGCTATTCAACAGAGCTGCCCTGAAGAAACCCTTGCTCCGAGCCCCGCCACCGCCACCACCGTGCAGAGCAGGAAGCTCCTGTTGGAGTCAGCCTTGGGGTTCGTGCTCCGACATAACCTGAGAGGGTGGGTCGACAGCCCAGAGAAGGGGGTCCCCAAGCCACGCCACGCACTTAGAACAGCACCCACAGCACAGCAGGGCCCCATGGCGACGGTCCTGTGGGTGGTCTTCACTCCCACGTGACCTCTAATGCGGACCCGCTTGCTTTAAGTCCAAGCCTCATCTGGGCACTTGGTCTGTTCACTGCTGGACAGTCCTCCAGCCAAGGTCTGGAGGGCACAATCCTGAGCGTCCCTGTAGCTGTAAGCACAGGACCTGCTCTTCCCGGGGCTGTGTTTCCTCATGGGTCATCGCCAAGGCTCTGGTCGTTGAGCCTGGTCATTTCTGAATCTACGGACGGGCGACCGCTGGAATCTTCTGTGAGGAACTCTGTTCATTTGACCATCAGGGAAGTTCTCCCTGAGGCGACACTTGGAGACTGGAAGGAGCTGGGAGTGGGCCAGGAGAAGGTGCAGGAAGGTCTCCCAGGCAGAGAGTGCAGCAAGTGGCAAAGACCTGGAGGGAGGAGAGAGCCTGCGGTACTCAAGGGAGGCAGGGAGGCCCAGGGGATGCTGGGTGGGAAGTGGGAGGAGGTAGCAGAAGCCGAGGCTGGAGGGAGGTGGACCAGGGAAGGACGCGGGGAGCTGCGGGGGGCGTTGTAGAGACGAGAACCTGCCACTAGCTTGACCCAACTTAACTTTTTGTGTGCTTTTGTTTTACTCTAGGGCTAAATTTCATTTCATTTTTTAAAGTTATATATACTTTTTTTAAAAAAATTGACATAACTATGGTGCATACTGATAGAGTCCGGCGTGTTAATTCAGGACATGTGTCCGATGTGCAGTAATCCAATCAGGCTAAGCAGCATTTCCCTTTCCTTCAATACGGATCAGCTCTTTGAGTCAGGAAGCCCCCAACTCTGCTCTGCTGCTCCTTCATCCAACAGAAGAAGTCGTTTTGGATGTACTCACCCGACGGCATCGCAGAGCGTCAGAACTCAGTCCTCCCATCTAACTGCATGGTCATGCCACCCACCCACCAAACTTCCTCTGTCCCCTCTTCCCTCTTCTAACTTCAATTTTAATTTGTTTCTGGAGGAAACAGGCTAAAGAGGGGCAATAGCAGAGACTGCTGTAATGGTCCAAGCCCAAAGCCCTGAAGTGAACTGACTCAGTCCAAGTGTCCAGTGGGAGCCTGTGGAGGCTGGTCCCCAGCAATGGCCTCTGTGAAGCACTCCTCCTGGGAGTCACAGATGGCGTCAACCCTCCCGCACTGACCCCAGGCTGGCCCCGACACACTTTCACCACGTAGCACTCTGACATCTGAGCCGTGCAGCCTCCATTCCTACAGTACCAGGCAGCTCTGAATCGCCTCATGGACGTCAAGCTACCCAAGAAAGGGGCCCCCAGGAGAAACCCCGTGGAGACAAGTCACCTTCCCAGTGGTCTCCCATTGACTCCAGGCTCAGCAACCATCCCACTGCACACACACGAAAGACTGCAAGTCAGACCAGTGAAGAACTTCCCCAACAACCACACAGACATGAACTAAAGGGTGACTGTGGTTGAGATCGTGATTGCTCATCGATTGTGGGGTGATCTGTCTGCAGCAACAGGCGATTGAAACTGAAACGTAAACACACAGCATCAAAAAATTGACTTTATTAATGTTGCTAATAAATTGGCCTCGCCGGAATTGCAAGCAGTCATCCAGAGGTCCCTTATTTCCTGATAAAGCAACTGAAATTTGCAGTGCTTTTACTAGGTAATTTTCCCAGATCTGTGATTCCAGAATGACTATAAACATTATTTGCCCCTTATGCATTGTTTAAAAAACTGGTTCTACTAACATGATTTATGGGCAAACTTCCTTTTTCATCGCGGATACCATATTTCCTGCCGTATGCTCGGCGTTCATTAAACAGATGCTCTGTTCTATATAGAGGGTGAACGGAACCAGACTCTGGTGGTGTCTTACAGGGGCTTGTTATGCTTTGATTTAGTGTTTGGAAACCCTGGGCGCTTGGACACTGGCTTTATAATGCTCACACACCCACGGGCTCTTGGAGTGGGGAAGGCATGTTGAACACACGTGTGCACCTGCGCCGTAGGTCGGAGACTTCACCTCATCCGCGTTTCATAGGCTGAGTTCTGTCCCCGCCCCCTTCATGGACGTCCTGTCCCCCAGTTCCTCAGAAGATCATCCTGTTTGGAGGTGTCTTTAAAGAGGTGATTAAGGTAGAATGAGAGCATTAAGACAGGCCCTATTCCAACCCAACCGCAGGTGTACTTGTAAGCAGAGGGAATTTGAACACACAGAGGGGACAGGGGACAGAAGAAAGACCATCGAGGACACAGACAGAAAGTGGCCCTCTGCAAGACAAGGAGGGAGGCCCCAGAGTCAGACTAACTGTGCTAACACCTACATTTTGGACGTCTACCTTGAGAATTATGGGCTAATTGTTTCATGTTGTTTAAGTCACCAAGGCTGCAGTATTTTGTTACAGTAGCCACAGAAACACTACAAAGAGAAAGTAGGGTTTTTTTTTTGTTGTTGTTTGTTTTTTTAACCAGAGATGGAACCCAGGGATACTTAGCCATTGAACCACATCCCTAGTCCTTTTTATGTATTTATTTTTTAATTTTGTGACAGTGTCTTGCTGGAAAAGTAGGTTTTTAAAGAACACTGCTCTGGTTATCCACTTCTATTAAACAAGCTACCCTAAAACTTAGGAAACTTACTTACACAATAGTTTTATTTTGCAAATGGCCTTGTGGTCAGGAAGAATTCCAACAAGCACTTGGTATCTTCTGCTCTGCTTCAGCTGGAGTTTCCTGACTGGAGCTGGGGACCCCTGTTCCCAGTCCACTCCCTGGCCTGGCAGCTGGCACTGCTGGTTGGCACTGGGGGCTCAGCCTGGCCTGATGACCAGGGTCTTTGATTTGGTTCTGGGGAGGCTTCTCATGGGCTACCTGGGTCTCTTCCCATGTGCTGGCTGGATCCCAAGGGTGGGTGTTCCTGCAGGAAGGACAGCCAGAGCTTCCAGTCCCTCATGTCCCGGTTGTGGGACGTGGTAGAATGTTGCTTCTGCTGCATCCACGTGGCCAGTGAAGCCACCTGGGCCAGTTCTGATCCAGGGGAAGGGGTGCAGAGTCCACCAGGAAACAAGAGGAACAGTGGAGAATTCATGGGCAGCTTTAATCTATGACCAACGTGATCCCACCAAGATGGGGGCAGATGTAGGAGGTGATAACAGAAGAAGATGACCGAGGAATAAGCTCACCAAGAAGAACCGAGACGGTGGGATCTTGAGCAAGTAGAGGAACGAGCAGAGCTCACCTTGTGTCACCGCTGCACCTCAAAGATGCAAGACTGAGACTCCAGGTCCTTCTGGAGGCAAAGGTGTGGGGAAAACAGAGAGCGGGTGTGAACTGCAAGAAGGACTTTGCTCCTGGGACCCCTGCCCCAGCCTGGGCTGCGGGAGGTTGGCCTGAACAGCAAAGGGGGTGCTGACCCTCTGGAGAAGGCGATAACTAGCATTTGCAATAGGACTCATGGGTCGGGGCCAGGGATGCTCTGCTGCAAACCTTGGTTTAGCTGATGTCACAGCAATGAATTCTTCTTTGAGTCTCACCCATATTTGATTTAGGCAATATGTTTGGAATTGGACTTTAAAATCGATGCTGGAATGAGTTAAGACATTCAGGGTGGAGCAAGTGTACTTTACATGCAAAAAGGAAATGTGGGGTGCTGGGTTAGGTTGTAATGGACTGAATATTTGTATTCCCTCAAAATTCATATCATTTGTTAACATCTGGACCCTCAAACGTGATGGTACTTGGAGAGGGGGCTTTGGGAGATAATTCGAGTTTCATTAGGTCATGAGGTTGGGGTCTTTATGGTGGGATCAGTGTCCTTCTGAAGAGTAGGAGGCATGAGAGCTTTCCCTGGCTGCCCTCAGAAGATCCTTTACAAACCACCAGATCCAAGACCTGCCCATGCCCTGGTCTTGAACTTCTCAACCTCCAGAGCTGTGAGAAAGTTTGGTTAATTAAGCCACCAGCCTATGGTAATTTTTTCTAGGAGCCCAAATCAACTAAGACCACCAGGAAATTCTTTCCCATATTGTAGCTCTCTGGTGTATTATAAAAGCTGTTGTTGTTGCCTTTTTTTTTTTTTTTGGATAATTTTCTCTAGCAGGAAATTGTTCTACCCATCTCAGGTTGACCTCGCAGTCTTGGCTTCCTGACCTGCTCTCTCACCCAGTTGTGGAAGGTGGTGCAGAGGCTGCTGGTCCCTGGTAGGGGCCGAGCAGTGTGGCTGAGTTATAACCAGTCTCGTGAGAACCTTCAGGTGCTCCTGGATCCTTAAGACAAAGCCCAGCAGCCCTCTCAATCCTGCTGGATATCACTGTGGGTTAGACAATCTCTGATCCAAGCTTGACTTGGAAGGAGGAACTTCCACAGTTTTCTCAGCACCAAAAGCAAAGTGAGTTCTATTCTCTTTCCATCTCGTCATCTGATGGCAAAACCACTAGAGAATGCTGTTTTGAGATCCTGCTCTGCATCCTTCGCTCTCTCCCGACAATCTGTAATACTGCAGGTGAACTGGTCATGTGACTGAAAAAACGAAATTCAATGAAGTTTTAAAATCCCTGGCACGGAGTCTTATCTTGGGAACGCTGCAGACAGTGGGACAATTTTTCAGAGCAATAAAAGCACCAAAAGAAGGCATCATGCAGGTGTTGCCCATTCAGAGCCGTGGAGGCCTCAGATCCCCTCTGTTTGTCAGAGAATGGAGGGAAAACGTGGAAATGTTTTGTCCCTCTTCCTGCATGTTCTGAAAGTTGTAGCCCCTGAGATTATTATTACCCCTCAGGGCGAGTGTGCCCCAAGCACTCTCCGTTTCTGTCGGAACCAGCTCCAGGACTCTCAGGGCCACCTTGGCTCACAGTAGGGTGTGGGGGTGCACTTCCCAGGGTCCAGCAGCTGCTGGGAGCAGAGGGAGGTTGGGCTGTGCAGAGAAGGCTCCAGCAGCAGCCCACCAGGAATGACCAGCCCCGGAAACCTCCCTTTCCTCCTTGAAGGAGACGGCTGACTAGCAACTAGCCCAGTTCCAGGGGAGCCAAACCAGTCCTGTTGGACCTCCTGAGTCACCAGAGAGGCATTGACCCATCCACAACGGGGTGCTCCCATGACCTGGTTACCTCGTGAAGGTCCTGCCACCTCTCCCAGCACACAGTGGGAGTCAAATTGCAACCTGTGTTTGGGACCACCCACATCCACACCACAGCATAGACCCCTCCCAGAAACTTCTAGACACATGTTAGTAAGAAAAACGTTGAGATTTCCAATTCCAGGCAAGACCAAGAACACACATTCCACCCAATTCCTCCTGCTGAACACAAACTCAAGCCCTGGACAGAATGAGCAGAGCGGTTATCAGAAGGCTCTGAAGAGTAAAGGGATCAAGAGGCCCATGGAGGACTGGCCTCAGAGGCAGCTTCACACTCAGAAGAGCACACTGGTGTGAACAGAAAGAGCACCTGCCCTCCTTGTCCAGCCACAGGATCACAATCCTCAGGCGGTGCCTGAGGATTCTCTGCTTTGTTTTCTTTTCTTTCCATCTTGATTCTCCACCGCTACAGCCCAGGTGATCCCTCAGCAGTGGCTGCAGTCACAGGACTGAAGTGGGAACCAGGTAGAGACCTTCTGAGAAAAAAACGTTTCCGCCAAGAGCAGTAGGGTACAGTCTGGAGAGGGGGCGCACATCTCCACTGCTTTTTAAAAATTTTATTATCCTGATGCTACTTGGCTCTAGATAGAGACATAATTGCAGGAAGTAGATGTTCAAGGAAGGCAACGGAAACCACAGCTTTTAACCAAAGAATTAGAAAGGCAAGCTCAATGGTTTCCAAGAGATCACAGAGATCAGAGAGCTCAAGAGAGCATCCTCCTAAGGTCATGATTGGACTCAATGAAACCAAGAGCTTATTCTTGAAAAGATCAATAAAATTGATCCATCTAGCTGGCCTGGCAGAGAGAAAACGAAAATTGGCAATATCAGCAATGAAAGAGGAGAAACACTTGAGCTGTGCCCCAGAGACCTTGGAAAGATTAACAGGGGTTCCACGAACAATGCACGTGCACGACTTTGATAATGTGTGAATGACTCGAAAGCCACAGACTACAGAAACTGTCTCAGAAAGGACTATGTCACCTGATTTTTCTTCTATTTATTAAAGAGATAAGACACTTAATAAAGTAAAACAAGATAATGAACCTTCCAGAAAGAAATCCCCTGGTCTTGAAAAACCTTCAGGCATGAAAATTCTGCCAAACACTGAAAGCAATAACTTTGGTTTTGTATAATTGCTTCCAAAAGAAGATGAAATGTAAGCAATTCCAAAAGTTAGCATCACCCTGATCCAAAACCAGACACGGATGCTAGAAGAAAACTAAAGATTCATATGTTTTTTTTTTTTAAATATTTATTTTTTTTTAGTTGTAGGTGGACACAATATCTTTATTTTATTTTTATGTGGTGCTGAGGATCGAATCCAGTGCCTCCCGCATGCTAGGCGAGCACGCTACCACTGCGCTACAGCCCCAGCCCAAGATTCATATGTTTATAAACAGAGAAACAAACAAACAAAAATTAGCCAAATACGGTACCGTGATTTGAACATGTTTTGTCCCCACCAGAACTCAGATCGAGGCTTCGTCCCCAGAGTAAGAGTGTTGGGAGGCGGTGGGGCCTTGGGAGGGTGGATGCATAGCATTTTCAAGAGTTGGAGTTATTTCTTCTGGGAATGGATTAGTTCTCAAGAACTTGGCCTCTCTTGCTAACATGCTTGATCCTCCTACACTGGCTTCTGCTTCCAGCTTCTCCACCATGATATGATGCAGTACAAGGCCCTCACCAGAAGCCAAGAAGATGTTGGCACCATCCTCTTGGACCTCCAGGATGGTGAGCTAAATAAAACTCTTTTATTTATAAACTGGCTGGACTTGGGTATTTTGTCATAGCAGCACCAAATAGATGAAGACATCTAGCCATATGTAAGAAGAAAAATACATTGCAATCAAATGGGGTTTATCTTGTGAAAGTCACAGGACTGAAGTGGGAACCAGGTAGAGACCTTCTGTGAAAGTAATGTTAGAAAGCCCATCTGTCTAATCTACCATTAACAGACTAAAGAAGAAAAACCACCATCTTATCCATAGGTACAGGAAAAACTTTAAAAGTATTTTCTGTCCATGATAAAGATTTTAAGCAACTTGAGCTTAGAAGGAAACTTCAAATTCTAAAGGGCACTTATACAAACACTTTTAGCTGAGATTACATTCAGTGGTGAGGGCCTGAACTCTTTTATCTTAAGTTGGTAAACAGTAAAGATGCTGTCCATCACTAAATACCATCCGACATAATATTGGAAGTCCAAGCCGGTGTGATAAAGCAAGGAACATGGATTTAAAATGGAAAGGAAGAGATGAAATTGTCCCCGTGAGCAGTTGACACGATTTTCTACATAAAATCTCCTGAGAAATCTACAAAACATCAATGAAAGCTCCTACAACTAATGAATTTTGTGTCACAGAAGACACAAAACTCATCCCATTTCTATATGCTAGCAATGATTGGAACGAAAGCATAAAAAATATTATTTTAATAGCTCCAAAAACTAAATAATTAGATCTGTTGAAAACTATGATGCTTCTATCAGTGAAACAAAGAAGATGTAAATACATAGAGACATGCACTTCCCATGTGGCCCAGCTGTTGCACTTCTAGGTATCCGTCCTGGAGAAACAAAAATGCATGCTTGCATGAAAACCTAAACCCTGGCATTTATAGCAATCATTATAATAATCACCCAAAAATAGAAAACAATCCACCTAAAGCTTCAGTGGCTTGTGGATAAAACAAACTGTGATATATCCCTACAGTGGACAGTGGTATAGCAATAAAGCAATGAGGGAAGATGTGTGCAAGGGCGGAGATGGGCCTCAGAAGCGTTGGGCTGGGGAAGAGGAGCTGGTCTCAAATGCCACAGGTGGTGGGACCTAGTTCATGCCGTATCCCGGCAGAGGCGAAACTGGCTACAGAGAGCATTGATCACCCTGGGTGGTTGTCGTGATGCAGGAAGGTGCCAAGGGCTGGGGTGCAGATCTGAGGGTCGACGGAACTGTTCTGCACCTCGTGTGGGCCGCCAGAGACACAAATCTACTCATTTAAAGTGCTTAAGCCTTTCTCTTAATAGTATCAGTGTTAGCGTATGTGACTTTTAAAACACTCGTGCAAAAGCATCCAGGAAAAGCAGCAAACGTAAAGAAGAGATGGAGAAGACACTGGGATTCCTCAAACCACTCATCCTTTGGACGTTAGTGGAGGGGGAACTAATTGTAAAAGCATGTTAGAATGTTAGAAACCAAGTTGAGCCTTAAAAGTTGATGGAGAGCAGATGGGGGAAAAATCCTCATTTTTGCAACACAAAGAAATGCTACTCGAGACCTGGCATGTTCTTTTCTTTTCCATCTTCTTTCTCTTAAGGCTACTAAAAGAAGAGAAATAGCATTTCCTGGGCCCCCAGTGGTGCAGACATCAGACATATCAAGTTCAGTTTAAATTAAAGGTTTTAGGGAGAGAGATTCTGTAGTTAGGGGAAAAAATGTGGGGACAGGGTAAGGCCTTTATGAACAGGCAGGTTTATTCATCCCAAGCAATTCCATATCAAGAGGCATTGACGATGGCTAATGTAACACAGGACGGAAAAAAGCCCTGTTCATGAGAGACCGTTAGACAAAAGCTGTGCTGATTTCAGTACTGAGATGCTCAGAAGCCCACTCTTAGAGAGCAGATGGACATCAGATGGTTCTGGATGTAAATCCGGAGGAGAAAGCCATTCTCGTTTGGGGATGAGGCTGCTAATGCCAGTGTTTAAGCTTTGCAAGGAGCCTTCAGGGTAATTGTGGGGGTTATGCCCTGAAAGCCCCCGTGCCCGTGAGGACCACAGTTAGGAATGTGCTGGGGTTTCAGGGACCTCTGCTCAAAGAGGAGGTTTCAGGTGCTCATGCCACAAAAATAACATGGTGACTATGTGAGATGACAGATGTGTTACTTTTCCTGACTGCAGTAACCATTTCACAGTGCATATGTATGTCAAAACATCGTGTCGTATACTTAAGTACACACAATAAGGAAAAGAAGCCTGGGGTGTATTAGATGCCACTGTTAGACGTGGAAGGCGATAAATATAAAGATTCTATTCCCAGGTACGTCAAAATACAGTGTAGCCCATAGGACCCAGCTATTTCGCTCCTTGGTATTTATTCAAAAGAGCTAAAATCAGTATCCTTTAGTGATGCATGCATTTCAGCAGCTCCATCCTGGTACTCAGGTTATAAAATCAGCCGAGATGTCCATCAGTAGGTGAGAGGATAAAGAAAATGTGGTATATATACACAATGAAGTTCTACGCAGCCATGAAGAAGAATGATATGTCATTTGCTGATAAATGGATGGAACTGGAGAATGTCATGCTAAGGGAAATGAGCCAGACTTAGAAAGTCAAGGGCCAAATGTTTTCTGTCATGTGCAGAAGCTAAAGAGGATAATAAAAAGAGATCTTGCAAAAATAAAAGAGGGATCAGTAAAGAGGTGGGAGACCCAGGGGAGGGAGGAGTAGAGAGAAGAGGGTGGTACTGGAGATTGAAAGGGAGAAAATTGTCATATGCATTTATGAACATGTCAAAATGAACCCCACCATTATGTATAACTACAATGCACTAAAAACAAAAATAAAAATACAAAAAAAAATATACTGTAACAACGAATTTCCTAAAGGGAGATCTTTGTCCTTCACAGAGTGCAGGTTCTGGAGAACGGTCATAGACTGGAGGGGATTGTGGCAAAATGAGAGGGGAAAAGGTTTTCACTAACTCCTTTCCCTTTTCCATAAACAACCTTGTTTCTGCCCTTAGTTGCCCTTTGAGTTGGTTTGTTTTTCCTTTTGTAACACTAATTACCTGGCTAGATTGCTGGGGTACTTGTGTGCTCTGATCTGTGGGTGTAGGACTAGCCCTGTATTCATCTTGAGTTGTCAATGTCAGGTTGTGAATTATAGAACTCTCTAGAACTCTTTATGTGTTGATGAGGACATGGGGGACTTGGAACTTGTATTTTGCTGGAGGAACAGAAAATGAAGCAACCACTTTGGAAAACAGTTCAGCACTTCCTTAAAAATTTAAACCTTCCTCTCATGTGCTCCAGCCATCATTCCTAGTTATTTACCCAAGAGAAATGGAACGGTATGTCTCTGCAAAGACTGAATTCCATTTTATTTTTGATTGACATCTAGTAATTGTAGAAATTTACATGGTACAATGTGAAGTTTCGGTTCATGTATATATTGCACGATCATCAAATCAGGACATTTAACATATCCATCACTTCAAATCTTTATCTGTGTCTTTGTGGTGAAATGTTCAAAATCCTCTCTTCCAACTATTTTGAAGCACAGAGTTCATTACTATGGACTAGACTTAGTGCACTGGGCAGTTGAATTCCAGAACTTAGCCTTCCCATCTGACTCTAACTTCATACCCATTGACCAACCTCTCCGTTCTTCTCCCCCCACATCCCCTCGCCTCTGGAAATGGTACACAGTGCTTACGACAGCATTATACAATTGCCATAGAATTGGAAATGTCACAAATAACTATCAGCCAGCAAGAGGACACAGGAGCCGAATTACATCCATACAGTGGAATGCTACCCGGCAAGAAAAATGAATGAACTGTCTCCATACATGCAGCAAAATAGATGGATTTCAAAATTAAGCTAAATGAGAGAAACCAGACAGAAAAGAACCTAGGCTAGAAAATGCAAAATAATCTATAGTAAATGAAAGCAGCAGCTGCCAGGGAAGAAGGACTTTGCGTGGCCACAGCAAACCGAGAGGCGGGAAGTTGAGGTGATGGACACACTCATTAGATGAATGTGGGGACAGTTTCACAGGCGCATTCATGTATCAAAATGCTGAATCATGTACTGTGCACATGTACAATTTGTTGTAGGTCAATGATGCACCAAGGGAGCTGATAACGATGATTGTGTGTGGCTGCCTGGGGTCCAGCGTCCATCAAGATCGGGGTTCTGAGGGTGGTGCAGCATCACGGCTGGGGAGCACTGCAGACAATGTGAGGAGTTCAAAGGGCTCAAGGCTCTGCAGCTGCTTCTTACACCCCAGCATCTTTTAAAGAAAGAACGGCAGCCTCAGATTCCTACATTCTCGGTGCAACTTGCAGGTTGCAAACCTGGTTCCTGTGGTTACCACACTCAAATAATCTCTTATCTTTTCCAGTCATAAGTTTGGAGTATCAGAAAACTGCACTCAATCCTTAACTATCAGGACTTCCCAGTGGCAAACTCCAGGATGAATAAGCAGCTCCCTCGACTGCTCATTGTAAGAAGGCGATGTTCTTGTATCCTGGGTTCCGCACAGTCTCCAGGGGTCCACTGCAAAATCAGAGTTCATGGTGATCACGACACACATGCAGGTGTACATACGTCCAATCATCCTATTAAGCACCTTGAATTTATTGAATCTTTGTCCATTCAATATTTTTTGAAAAAAACTACCTTAACTCCTTAAATAACAATGAAAAAAAAAAAATCAGGGCCCAAGGATTACACAGAAAATAGAACATTGCTAATTAAAAATAACAAAAATTTGGAAAGTACTTGAATTCAAGGGCAACCCATCGAGGCAGGACCATAACTGTAAACCGGACTTAGTTTATACATGTGCAGAGCAGTCTATATTCCTTGCACCAACTGGAGCAGCTGGAATTAAATCTTGTGCTTTGCTCATCTAAACCTAACTTTGCCTGACCCTAGACAATTAAGACGCCAGAAATTGCTCAGGATCCTGTAAAAGAAGAAATTAAGAGAATTTGGGAGAAAGTATACTGGAGTGCATTTACCACGTGGGATCTGTCCTTGCATTCTGCAGTTGCGCTGATTGGAAGACCCCCTAACACCTCTTCACTGACTCCATGAAGACACGCACTGGTGAAGGAAGTCCCAATAGTTAGAGGAAAAATAACAAAAGCCATTTAGCAGGATGAAGACTCTGGCATGAAATGTTGCAATTAAAATGATCTTCTCGGTGTCAGTAGGGAAGATGGGATGGAGAGCCCAGGCCTGGTGCAGAACAGCAGCACTTCACTTCCCATGCGGCCGTAGAATGATTGCCCCTGTTGACACCAGTGCGGCTGTGGTCCCAATGTCACCCTTTCTCCAAATTCATATGTTGGAACCTGATACCCATTTTTATTTGAAGTGATAGGGATGAACCCAGGGCCTTGTGCATGCTAGGCAAGTGCTCTCCCGCTCAGCTACCTCTCCCTCCCTCCAGTCTGAGATGGTGAGTGGTTCCTAACTGGACACTCAATTCTTTCCCACGAAGCTTCAAGTAGTCATCTCACTTCCATTGCCCATTATGAGCTGAGGAGTAGCTAATCCACTTACCCATAAACCTGTCCCACTGAGGAGAACAATGCCAAGACTCCAAGGCACTTTCCAGTCCCATGGATGCTTCGGAGCATCAAGAAGACACTTGACAACCTTTTCCATTTGGCTGGAGCCATGGGTTGGAGCGATGCATTTAAGAATACACGAGGTGCAGTATTTCTCATGTGCATTTCTACTGTGTGTGGACTGGAAGTAAAGATCCTCAGCAGAGGGGCGTCACAGATGGACCTGGCCCAGTTCATGGTGGTGATGTTTTCAGGAAAGACGTCCAACCCATACCAGACCAGTATGAGAGTGAGAAATAATTTTTCACTGTGCTCCTCTACAGACAGTGGAAACTGTGTGCAGTGGTATCTGGCACCAGTTGCCCTGAGGAACAATAAACATTGTCTTGCAGTGCAAGCAGGTCCTACAAGCACAGCTAGGCTGGTGAGAAAGTGGCTTGTACTCCCGGGACAGCGGCTCCTACCACGCTCCCTGCCCCTCCCCCACACTTAGGGCTTCTTGGGTCATTCGTTATATGAACACTAAAAGGCTATCAAATAAGTTTTTCCTTTCTGTTTAAATTAGCCTGAGTCAAATTTTGAAGGGCAAAAGGAGGTTTTGCAAAACAAGCAGCAACCAGGGAGTCTCAAATCTACCTAGAAAATCAACGTGGTCCTTTCTCAATTCTGAAAACAGGAATCACAAGGAATTCAATATAGGTGGGCTGTACATGGTGACCAGAAAAAAAAAAAATAAGACCCAACAGGTTGGAAATGGTTTGTATCTTGTTCAGTCTGCTTATTGTAGAGGGAGAGACAGGCGCTGACATTATCAACCAGCAACTCAAGGTACATGCTTGAGAAATGGCAGTCAAGACAAGAGTCTGGCTCCCTCGAGTCTCATTACCATGTAGATTTTATTTCCTGTGGCCTCTGGGGATGGCTTGGGCTCACAGAGAGCTTCTCCTCTTCCATCTACTGAAGGTAGACCATGTCCTCGGGGATGACATTCTGGATGCTTCCGAGAGGCTCCGTTTGCCATGGCCAGGCTGAAACGAGAGGGAGCGAGAACAACTGCATAAATAAGTTCTATGGGGGCAATTTGCCCTTCATCAAGCTGTAATATTTGAACACTATCACTTTTATTGGAAATTGTGCCTGCAAGGGAAGCAGACGATGTTGAAATTTCCGTGGGCCTGTTCCAAAACATAACCTATGACTCCGGGGAAGCTAACACCAAGATTAAAAGTAAATGCCCGCTAACTAGCCAGGGTGTCAATTCATTACCCCTTTTGCCAACTCTCGGGTGAACAGGCTGGTGCAGCTCAGTGTTCTGAATCTCAAAAAGGAGAAGCAGTCCCGACATGCGCAGAATACAAAGCAGCCCAGCAATCTAACGGGATCCTGGAGATTCAGGGATAGCAAAGATATGGGATGAGACCTAGCCCAGTCTCTTCTTTCAACAAGTTAGGAGCTGAGGCTCAAAACAGCTAAGTGAATGGGTCAAAGTCGCATGGTTGGGTAAGGCCGTGCCCATTGCGAGGCTCCACGTGTCCCTGGCCAGTTTGTGTGAAACTGGAATTCTGCTTGGGGCATAAAGCAGTGTGCTTCAAAGTACAGTTGGTCAGGGATTGTGTGTGGGGGACCTGATTGAAGCTGGGTTTGTATCATTGCAATCAGTGTGGCCTGGGATTCTCCGCTGCTGACACATCCCCAGACCAAGGCTAATGACTCACAGGTACAAACTTGGGCAGACACTGGAATCACCTGAGGAGCCTTAAAAATACTGATTTCTAGGTGTCCATCTGTTCTGGTGTGGATCTATGGTGTCCCCTAAAAGCTCATGTGTGACATTCATGCAAGAATGTTCAGAGGCAAAAGTATGAGATCGTGAGAGTTGTAACCTGATCACTGGATTAATCCACTGGTGTGGATTAACTGGAAAGCAACTGTAGGCAGGTAGGGTGTAGCTAGAGGAAATAGATTTCAGGAAACCTGCCTTTATGGTTTATATTTTTTTCTGGGTGAGGACGTGCTGTCTCCATCTCTCTCCCCTCCTTCCTCCCCTCCCTCTCTCCCTCCCTCTCTCCCTCTTTCTTTTCCTCTCTCTCCCCCTCTCTCCCCCTCTCTCTCTCTCTCTCTCTCTCCCTCTCTCCCTCTTTCTTTTCCTCTCTCTCCCCCTCTCTCCACCTCTTTCTCTCTCTCTCTCTCCCTCTCTCCTTCCTGGCTGCTTCTCCTTGGACACACCCTGATGCTCTGCCATCGCCTTGGCCTAGAGCTATGGAGTAGGCTGACTATGAACTGAACCTCTGAAACCTGAGCCAAAATAAACTTTCCATCTTCTCAGCTGCTCTTGTCGGGTTTTCCGTCATAGTGATGCAAAGCTGCCCAACTTACCATGGATGAAGGGGTAAAGGAATGAAACACAAGGGAATGTTGTGAAGACATAAATGAATGAACTCCTGCCTTTTGTAGCCGCGTAGATGACCCTGGAGGACATTGTGTTAAATGAAAGAAGCCAGGCATAGAAAGAAAAGCATGACATGTTCTCACTTATATGTGGTGTCTAAGTGTTGATCTCACGAAGATAGAGACTAGGACAGTCTCTATCTTCCAGTCTTCTCAGAGCCTGGGAAGGAGGACAGTGCTAGGGAATGGTTAATGGGGACAGAGGTGCCCTTGGATGGGAGGACTAACTTCTAGGGTTCTATAGCACAATAGGGCAACTGGGGTCAACACCATGTATCGTACATTTCAAAACAGCTAATAGAAAGGATTTTGCATGTTCCCAACACAAAGAAATGGTAGGTGAGGTGACAGTTATGTCAATTGTCCTAATTCATATTGAAATATCACACTGTACCCCATAAATATGGACAATTATTATGGGTCAATGAAACATCAAAAATATTTTTAATAAAAATAGTGAGTTCTAGACCCATTTATGCTGGAGACCCTGATTAATTTGCTCTAAGATATGACCTGGACATTGAGATTCTTAAATCTCCTCAAATGATTTGAATATGCAGCCAAGTCTGAGCCTGGCTGCTAGAGATCACTTTGTTTTACTTGTAAGATAATTGTTTATGAGGAGGATGGCCTTTAGGTGTCCTCTTGTTTTTAGAGAATCTGCACCATTCTTTGGTACCAGTTGAGTTAATGAAGAGTCAGTTCAGAGAGGCCAGGCTTGGCAAATTAATTATCACACAGTTGGTGAGTAAGTTGACCCTCCTGGTTAACACTTTCCAACTTTGAGAGAGCAAACAATTACCTCCACAAGTGGAGTTTCCTATAACAAACATTCATAACCTCATAAAGGTGACAAGTCAGAAGACTTCAGAAATGTTTGGGAAACATTTATTTTAATGTAACAGGAAAACTCTGGTCCTGTTAGTCAACAGATTTAAACCCTCCTTTATCAGAACAAGGTAGGGGAAAAGGAGAGATTCGAATTAATTTTAATGTAAATGTACACAAAACCGCTAATGTAACTACATAAAAGTTATTAGCTCAATGTTTTTAGTTTTTCAGAATTGCTCAGATCTAAATCTTTTTCTTGAGTTTCACTTAAACTACTTGCCCCTAAATTCTCATGGCTTCTAATTTTAAATTCAGCTTTAATTAAGGCTGAATGCAAGGTACCCTTGCTTCCCCACGTCCATGGATTTTGCATCTATGGATTCAACCAACCGTGGATCAAAATGATTTGCATTTGTGCTGTGTACGTACAGTCCTTTGTCTTATGGCCCCTGTCCCCAAATCTGCAGTATAACAACTACTTACATAGCATTTGCATTGCGTTAGGTATTATAAGTTATCTGGAGATGAATTAAAGTATATAGAAGAGCAGGCGTATTATATGCAAATACAATGCCACTTTCTATAAGGAAATAGAGCACCCACAGATTTTGGTATCTGTGAGGAGTTCCCAGGAACAATCCCTGTGGACACCCAGAAAGGACTGCAGTTAGAAATCATCATAATCTGTCTCCACCCTCCAGATCTATGCTCCTCACATCATCTTGGGATCTCTGTGCACAAAGGCTTGCCCTTCACCCTAGGTGTGTGAGATTCAGTCCCACACTTGAAGGCTATCTCTCTTCTTTATCAGGTTCCCACACCTGAGTTGGGATACCTGTTTGCCAACTGCCAGTCAATAAGCACCCACCCTGTAGGAGAGGAAAGAGGGATCCAAATTTCTCATTCCCATGTCAGCATCACGGACACATTTTCTGGTATCTTAATCATTATATGGCCGGGTTTTCTTCCAGAAGTCACCGAGACCTCTAAAGTGAATTGATTCCAAGTTTATACAGAAAATCATCCCATGAGAGCAATGTAGGCTTGTCTTGGGTTAGAGATGAAGACCTCTGCTGATCAGCAAGAATCTCTGGGAGGTCATTTTATGTATTCTACCTTGGCCAGAAAAACACTGACCTTGGCAAACAAATTAGAATTCCGATACCATGAGCTACTTCTCTTTGGGGTCACCCTCCGACCTTCAGGTTGGCTTTATACATCGAACCAAACTGTTCATTCAGCAGAACAGGCAAGCCTGACTTAAGGTTTATTACATGTGAACGTTGCTGCTTTAGAAGGTTTAAGCCTTCTTTCCCAGTGCACACCACCTTGAAGCTCCCTTTAATACCTTGACAGCATTTGTTACCTAGAGACTACGGAAGCAGAGGAAGGGTCTGAGTCCCCTTCCTCTGGGGCTCTCTGGGCCATGTTATGGAAAGATGTAGCAGGTGTGGAGCACACTTAAGATGCATCAGGTGTAGTGTACAGAGTAATAGTCCCCCAAAGCCACATCTGAGTCCCCAGAACCTGTGAATATGTTAGGTTATGTGGCCAAAGTTGCAGATGGAATTAAGGTCGTAACTCAGGTGACCTTGAAGGGCAGATATTATCCTGGATTATCTGGATGGGCCCCACATAATCACAAGGGGCCATAAATGTGAAATAATGGAGCAGAGTGAGGGAAACAAAGAGGGGGAGATACGAAAAGGACTTGGCCTGATGTTGCTTGCTTTGAAGATGGATGAATTTGGTCCTGTCTCAGTTGGTTTTCTGTTGTTATGACTGTATACTGCAGACAAGGTAACTTATAAAGAAAAGAGGTTTATTTAGCATCACTTTTCTGAAGTCTAAGAGCATGGTCCTAGCATCTGATGATGGCCTTCTTGCTGGTAGGGACTGTCTGCAGAGTCCCAAGGCACAGGGCATCACATGGTGAAACAGAAAGGTTGGTAGCTTGGATGTTTCTCTACTTATAAACTAATATGACTACGGGGATCCCACCTTGATGACCTCATATAATCTGAATTACCTCCCAAAGGCCTCACCTCCAGATTCCACTGACATATGACTTTGGGGATTGAATTTCAACCTGAGTTTTGGAGGGAACAAATGCCATAGCAAGGCACAGCCAAGAAGGGTGAGTTAGACCAGGAACTGCAAATGCCAAGGAAACACTCTCCCCCAGAAAAGGGTGCGTCTGCTGCCTCCTTGACTCCAGTCCAATGAGGTTCATTTTGGATATCTGGTTTTCAGAATGGTAAGATAATAATTGCATTGTTTTAAACCACTCTCGTTGTGATCACTTTCTCCAAGAGCAATAGCAAGTGAATCCACCCCTTCCTGAATACTTCTCAGAGAATTTAATGAAAATAGTCTTTTTCCACCTTTATTGAGATTCAAAAATAAAGATGGTATGTGTTTGTATTGTCCTTAAAGAAAAGTGGGGGTAGTTAAACACCATGCACCTGGATGTCCCCTTTCTGATCCCCCAAATGTAGCCAAGTTAGGGTGACCCTGAGAGCAAGCCTGGGCCTGAGCGTCCAGTTGCACATTGGAAAGACACTGGCTTTCTCTGACACACGCTGGGGCCAGGGCCAGGCGGTGGCATCCATAGAAAGCTACCTGCTCACCTGTCTGCCAGGCAGCTGCTCCTTGGGCTCTGGTCACAGGGGCAGACCAAGAGTCGATGCCGATGCTGTTGCTGCTGCAGCAGCCTCCCATGCAGGGTGACTGGGGAGGACCTGAAGCCACTCTGGAAAGGACACGTGTCCCCCTCCAGCCAGCACCACTGAGCAAAGCACCGAGGGAGGGAGGGAGGCGCTGCTTGGCAAAGTGACGAGGAGCACAGGGTCTCTCTTCCCCGCGAGCGTTTCTCCATGAATCCTGCGTTCCCTGCGCCCCGTGGCTGGGTGCTTTCATTGGTCTCTGGGCAACCAGTCCCGCTGCCCTGGCGCGGTGGGCTGTGGGCGTGACGCTATTCAAGGTGAACAGCATGAGGTTTTGAGATAGATACACATCGTGGTGTGACCACCCTAATAAGCTAATGGACATTTCCACCTCGGATAGTTACTGTGCGTGCGTGTGTGTGCGTGTGTGCGCGTGCGTGTGTGGTGAGAATGCTTAGCATCTGCTTCCTGCGAATTCCAAGTAAGGTCATGCACCCCAGAGCCCTGCTTCTGTCAGCGACGGGCTGAATGTGCGATGGGGGTCCCATGTGGGCCGAGGTGGCGGCAGGTTGCACCATCTAGGTCTGTGCAAGGGCATTCTGTGGGGTTCACGCAGTTCAAGTATCTAAGGACATGTCGCCCAGAACATACCCATGGCTCAGTGGCACATGACTGCACCTTGGCATTAAGGAACGTCCTCCTAAGAATCGTGTGTGTATGTCATGGAAGGCCCTCCTTGACCCGCCTGCCTGCCCTCCCCTGTGTCCTCCCTCCCACCCCTGCACCCCTGCTCTCCGCATCTGTGTCCACTGAGCTCTGCGCCCCTTCATGCCCCTTTCCTGCGGTGCCCTCCTCCTGGCTGTGCAGCCTGCTGGGAGCTTGTGGCTGACCACCTGTGGCTCTTTCAAGGGCTCGCCTTCTCTGGCGGCTGGAGGGATCCTGGGTGCCGTCGTCTAGTGCACATGTCTATTATGCTCGAGGCCAACAGTGCCCAGTGACTCCTCTGCCCGTCTTTCTCCCTGCCTCTGTTTGGAAAGAGGGCTTGTCACTCTAGGGATAGTTCTGCCTTTTACATTGGACACTTTGTATTGAGTGTCCACTCTGTGCCAGACACATGGACAGTATTCAGCTGATATTTGCTATAGATGATTTAAGGTAAAGCCAGGCCACTGAGGTAAAATTGTGATTGACTTTCTTCTTGATCCTGTTAGGTGTTCTGTATGTAAGGACACGGGGCAGGTTTGACTCCTGGTCGAGGGAGGAGGTACTTCCCTTGCACATGAGAACACAGCACAGCATGGAGAGGCAGCTGGACGGCCGCACTGGGGTCTCATGGCCTGTGTCCATCTGCAGCCTCCACTTCCTGGTCCTATGATCTTTTGAGTATTATGTAATTGCTTATTCGGTTTCCTTGTCTGCAAAATGGGGATAATAATAACATAATAGCACAGTGGCTTTTACAAGGAGAAAATGAGATAATTCAAATCTGCTATACCATTGCTCTGAATTATAGTTATTATGTTAAATTATGCTTTCCTTCTGGCCTTAACTGCCAGGAAACTTAAACTCATGGTTGCTATCAGTTCTTTGAGTTGTCCTTAGACTACGTGTCTGTCTTTACGGTTGGTTTATATCCTGGCCCATTCCTTTCATGAAAACATTTATTTATTTATTTGTTTATTCATTTATTTATGACAGACTTACTAAATGTAGCCACCTGAAGTATCTTTTGCAAGTAAACATAATACCCAATGTGATGGCATTAGGTGGTGGTACATGGAGGAGGTAAATGGGGCGTGAGGGTGGGGTCCTCTTGATGGGGTTCAGGCCTTTATAAAAGAGATCGCAGACCCTCCCCGCTCCTGTGGTGTGTGGACACAATGCACAGGTGGCTTTCTGTGAATGGAGAATTGGGCCCTCACTGGACACAAAATCGGCCAGCACTTTGACTCTGAGCATCTTAGCCTCCAGAGAGGTGAGAAGTAGATTTCTGTTTATCAGCCACACAGTTTGTGATATTCTGTCACAGCAGCCTGAACAGATTAAGTGAAACATTGGTGCTGAGAAACGAGGTCCTGCTGTAAAAAATAACAAAAATGTGGAAGGGGCTTTGGAGCTGGGTAGGGGGCAGGAGCTGGGGGAGTTTCTGAAGCTCATGCTGGAGAAAGCTTGTGCTGACTCAAATGCAGCATGGGGGTGATTCTGGTGACTCCCCAGAATTTAAAAAATGTCCCTCTTACCCTACAGAACACCTAAGCCACCCGTACTGGATATTGGAAGGAATATGAGAACAAAGTCTATCCGATGAGACCTCAGACAGAAATGAAGACGGTGCTATGGACTCTGGGAGTCAGGCTCGCTGTGTGATAAGCCACAGAAACGTCAGCTGAATTGTGTTAGTGTTCTGTGCTCTGGGGAACGGGGGCTTGGGAGCAGTGGGACTGGATATTTGGCTGAGGAAATCCTTAACTGAGGTCTTGAAGGAGCATCCTGACTCCTCTGACTGCTGAGAGTAAAAGAACGATGAACTGGAGACAAAGTGCCCCAGCACTGAACCTGAACATCTTTGAATCCCCAACCTGTGCAAACTGACCAGCTGAGAAGCCTGTTCAGGAGAGACCACCAGGTGTGGCATCAGCCTTCTGATAAAGAGTACCATGGTGTGCAGGTGGGCTGACTCAGCCATCCAGCAGGACACCTGCCAGCTGGAACAACAGGAAAAGCCTGTCCAGCCTCCATTTGACAAGAGGGGGCTGCAGAGCTATGCAACTGAAAAGGTGCTCTTTTCTTCAGGAAAAGGGAAGAATGATCCAGAAGGAGATTTAGAGATGACCAGGCTGTCTCCTTGGTTTTAAAAGAGGTGACCATTATCTAGTTTTCAACAGGCCAGGTGACCTCAGCCCACCTAGAGTTGCCCAGAGCTGTGAGGGCAGAGCTGCCCAGCAGGTCCCTGGGTGTACGACTCTGCTGTGCTGTGCTGTGGGGACAGGGCCTCTGCCTTAGTCTGTCCAGAAGGTGGGACCACCACACCAGTGGGCCTGGAAGGCTGGGCCCCCACCCCCGCTGGCTTGGGCTGCTGTGCATCCAAAGAGGATTTTTTGTGAGCTTAAAGATCTTGTGGCGTTTCCTGTGTAGGGTGGGTTTATTTGGGCCTGGCATCCCTTTCTTCTTCCTTATTGCTCCCTCTTGGAATGGGAATGTGTCTGGTCTGACCCACCATTTGGAAGCAAATAACATGTTTGGTTTCATAGAGTCACAACTGGGGAGGAACTTGCTTCAGAGTTGGCCTGAGCTTGAGTGTTACCAATATTTACCACCTTCCATTCAGAGGATATTTAGGTAAGACTTTAGCATTTGACTTTAAAGTTGATGCTGAAATGAGTTAAGACGTTGGGGGCGGCTGGGATAGAAAAAATAAACCTTGCGTGTCAGAAGGACCTACAGTTTGGAGGCTGAGGTCAGAATCCCATAATCTGAATGTTTGTGTCACCCCCCAACCCCAGATTCACATGTTGAACCCTAATCTGCAGGGTGATGTGTTTGGAAGAGGGAACTCGGAGGTGATTAAGTTAGTAAGTGGGTGGAGCCTTGGAGAACAGGATTGGCGTCCTTACAAAGAGACTTCAGAGAACTGCCTTGCCCTTTTCTGTCCTGTGTGGACACAGTGAGAAGATGACCACCCCCAACAGGAAGTGGGACCCACGCTAGACTCTCAAACAGTTGTCACTTTGTTCTTGAACTTTCTGGCCTCCAGGAAGGTAAGAAAGACATTTCTGTTCTTTATAAACTACATAGTTTATGATGTTTTGCTACAAACAGGCCAAGATGAATTGCTTTGGAGATAAACTTCCCTTTGAAAAGCCCCCAAATGCAAAACTACTTGTGTCAAGTTCCTGAGCTGAAGAACCTGGTGTTCCTACTGGTGCTGTAAGACATGACCACAGGCTGCGTGCCTTAGACCACAGAAATTTACTGGTTCCTAGTTTTGGAGATAAGGATTCTGAGGTGAAGGGATCAGCCTAGTGGGCTCTTTGGAGGGCTGTGAAGAGAACCTGGTTCATGCCTGTCCTGGCTGCTGGTGGCCTGTTAGCAACCTGGTCTTCCTTGGCCTACAGATACCTCCCCAACTCTGTCTTCACCTTTACATGGTGTTCTCCCTGCGAGGGTCTCTCTCTCCATCCACGTTTTCCTTTCCACAGGATACCGATCAGAGTGGATCAGGGTCCCTGCCAATGACCTTGGTATAACTTGATTCTTTTTTTAAAAGATCCCATTACCAAATAAAGTCTCAATCTGAGACACTTGGCATTGGGACTCTAGACGTTTTCTTTGAATGTGCTGCTGATCTCCCACTAACACTGTCCCTGGGTTAGGAATGAACAGGTAGCTTCTGGTAAGTTAGCTTTGGACTATTCTAACACACAAGGAGGGTGGATCGATTGGCCCTTCTGGCCTTTAGCAAGTAACTGCCCCTCAAGTAAGTTTCCTCCAGTGTAACCATGAGCTGTGGATGAGATGACCACTGAGCACCTTCTTGCTGAGCTCTGGTGCCCCTGTGGATGCACTGATCAGAAACTCACCTTGCTGACACACTCCAGAGTTACTAAGCATCCTCAGGGCCGTCAGCTCCTATCAGAGCCAGGTTAGTTACTGCTGATCATCCTATTTTATAGTTTCAGAGAAATAATCCACTGGCCCAGGTGCTCACTACTGGTAACAGCCATGTCCTGAAACCAAGGGTTGAACTTATTCTTGGATAACACAACTCCTAATTATGTAAAAGGAAAGCCAGAAAATATTCAAGGAGATTAATATCTGCATCTTGTTATGAATGCTGCTTTAAAATTTTTGCAGACCGCGAGAGCCAACCATGTGGCTTATTGCACCAGAACACTTAAGAAACTAAAACCCTTTTGTGATCTTACTACCAAGAAGGTAAAACGTTGAAATATCACATGGTGCCATCTCCTAGACCTTCTACCAACATGAATCACAGAGCTATCAGCAATTATCTCCACCATGGATATAATTCCTTAGAGAGAAGAAATTTATTAGGGCTCGTGGATTTAAGTGTTCAGTTCATTTATTTTTGAGGCTTAAGGAGCCAAGGGCTTTATTTCTACTCAGAAGTAGAAAATAGAAAAAGCTCTTCAGTTGTGTTTGAGAAGCTTATTGAGAAAAGGAGGAAAGTCAACTCAAATTCTGACTCGATGAAATCTGCCATGGTAGATTTTACTGGAAGCTGTTTAGAATAAAAGTAGGCTACCTACTTCTTGTCAAAGGAATGCATGTGCCAAAGATGTTGAATCTTGGTTCTAAACTTAACAATGGTCTTCACCATCAAAATACCAGCCCCTGTATGATGCAAGGTCCATGCTGCAAAGGTGGGTGGTGCAGCTCTGTCACTCCAGAGCTCAGCAGTGACAGAGTGCACTAATCTACAGAGAGCAGACTGGTCCTGGGAGCCGCCCACTCTGAACAAAGGAGTTTCCCAAAGGGAGAACTTCCTGCCAGCCTCTGGAGTAGGTGCAGAGGTCACACTGGGTGAAGGAACCAGTTGCTAAAGGACACGTGTGATTTAGGATGAGCAGTCTGCCGAGGACAGGTAACGAGCATCTGCTGCGTACCCATCATCCACCGGGATTGCGAGGATTTGGCGAGCATAGGAAGGGCCTCAGGCAGGTCTGAAGCTGGGCCACGCTGGGGGAGGCTGTGACTGGGGGTCAGCTTCTCCTTCAACCATCCTGACGATAATCACATCATCCTTGGTATCACAGAGGAATCGTTCCAGGGCCCCTGTCTACACCAAAATCTTCAAATGGTCAGGTCCCTTATAAAGAATGGCATATAGCCTCCACACCTGCTCCTGATACTTCAAATCATCTAGAAGACTTGTGATGGGTAATACAATGTCAGCGTTATGGAAATTGTCAGCATATTGAACTGTTTAGGAAATAATGACAAGAAAAAGCCTATACCTGTTTGTTTCAGATGCAATATTTTTGGTCCAGGGCTGGTGCACCCCAGGTAAGGAGCATTGGTGGGCTTAGGAAGGGGTTGGGGGTGCATGCATCCATTACCTGCACAGGGTGAACAGGTAATGCTGACAGGTGCACAGCTGGAGTCAGGTGGACAAGTGGGAAGGATTCTGGATGGTCTAAACTCATGTGCCAAAGTACAAGAGGATCCTCCTGATGGGGAGTCCTCCCCCTGAGCGTGGGGCATGGTTGCAGGTCTGCATTCCCATGGAGAAGCGGAGTGCTGGACACTCCCCCCACCTGGGAGCACCCCGCCCATCCTGTATATTTCCAGACCTTGGCCTCTGAAGACACTTTCAATCTATAACTGTGTCAACCTGACTCTTCATGAGCCACATTATAATTCCATTGTGACAGTTATGCCTCTGATAATTTTATTTCATCTACACAAAAGTTATCCTATCCATGGTTGCTGGACGATCGCCAAAGGCCACCAGGAACATCTTTGTAGTGAGAAAAGCTTTGTTTATGACTTGACACAGGGAGGGAACTTGTGCACCATGAACTGTGAGCCATCTCATAAAAAGGGGTGCTAAGGAAGGAGTACAGACAGCCAGCTCATCTTTAGGATATGAGAGTCCACAGGGACTGGCGGCTGCAGCAGTTGGTCTATGGCCTTATTTTGGAATGTGTCTGTGCCAATGACCGGGGTTTAAGGTTGGATAGGTTATGATGAGCCTATCTTGGTTTGGGTCTGGTAGGGTTTCATTTGCTCTGTGAGTCCCAGTGATCCTTTCTGAAATGTGGTTTGGATTGCCAGCCTCATCTCCCTTGCACAACCCAGCTGCCAGCAGGGCGACTCTTTATCTTCCTGCTACTTCCTCAGACACAGGCTGGGGGAGGTCGAGTACTTGCTTAATGACACTTCGCACCTGGGTCTGGAAAAGACAGGGTAAATGATGTAAGTGTGTGGGAAGGAAAAATCGGGCAAAGCCGGAGGGGGGTGAGCCTGGGAAGACAGGTGGGCCCCACGGGGGTCTCGGGCCTTCCGTTTATTCTGCAGGTAATTCCCAGCCACTGAGGCTGTCTGGGCAGGGCTGCAGCATGGGCAGAGCTGGATGAAAGAGCTACCCATCCCAGGGGACTAAAGGTATAGTGCCCAGGCTGAGGGACAATTAGAACAATGAGAACTGGAATTATAACACGTTCTCTGAGATAGCCGAACCATATCCCAGAGGGAGGAAAAAGCATAATCCAGTCTAGAAGCTGAAGATCCAGTGCCCATTATCCTGGCTTTTACGTTGTCATTTCTGGCAGTCAATTCTTGCCCCCGTCGGTGGAAATAGTCTGTGATTCCGAAGGCTGGAACAGTGGTTCTCAAAGTGGGGTCCCCGCACCAGCAGCCTCAGGCTCACCTGGAAACTGGTAAGGAGGGCACGTCCCAGGCCCCACTCAGACTGGCTGACTCTGAGGTTCTGGGGCTCGGGCACCAGTCACCTGCACTTCAGCAAGTTCTCCATGGATGTTGATGCACACCAGCTCGAGTCTGAGAAGCTCGGGGCTGGCAAGACCTCTGCTGATCCAGCAGATGTTGAGCTCGCGATGGTCTTGACAAGCGGTAAGCTGTTTACATAAAATAAAATCCCCTCCTGTCTGGCAAAACCGAGCAGTACTCATGGCCATCAGTCCTACCTTCGCAGTCCAATCCCGCCTTGTGTGGTTTTAAAATATCTCTTCCCGAGCCTTCAGGAATGTTGAAAGCCATTAGGTAAAATTAGAAAATACCATTTCATAAACTTACAAATCACAGTTTACTCCTTTCTTCCTTTATGTGTTTTTTTTTTTTTTAAGCAGAAGGGACAAGGGACAGAGAAGGGAGGCACCTTGAGAAATTACATGCATGTTAATTGTGGCCCTGTCGCTTCTGGTGACAAGGTTTATTTTGTGGCCCTTTACAACTTTTATTAGAAACAGGACCTTTCGGTTACTGTTGGTTGCCCCAGGAGTTTTAAAAGAAGTGATTTTCTGTCAGGAAAGATTGGAATCAATTGCGGTCTTTCCTTCTAGATACTGCTAAAACATTTATTTAAGAGTCTGAGCCGCTTGCCTGGCCTTATCTGTATTCGGAACGGCTTGTCCAATGAAATAGAATCCATTCACACCTTGGCTCCCCGTGTTGTTGACAAAGCACACACTCCGTGTGACTCAGGGCCAGAATCCTGTCTTCTGGGAAAACTTCTCTCTAAACTTGTCTGAAAGAATTATTTTATTACACTTTTTCCATGCCAGCTCAAGATCCCCTGAATGGGAAATTCCACGGGTGAGGAGGCAGGAGGGGCAGGGACCACACTGGCTCCTGAGGGCTGCTGGGCAAGAAGGACAGGGTCTCCTTCACCTGGCCTGGGTCCTTCAGCAGAATACTGGGGGAAGCTGCTTTCTAGAATAATGAAGTCTGTGTTTCGCCCCTTCTAGGAAGCTTAGCTGTGCATCGCCTTTATAGGGGTGGCACTGTTTTGAACACATGGATCACAATGCATGGCTTGCTTTCTTTCTGAAATTTTAAAATTGACACATGGTAATTGTACATAAAACTAAAAGAGGAAGAAAAGTAACAAAACATCTATGAAACAAGCAGAAAGCAGCCAACGGTGGCAGGAGTAAGTCCTTACCTTTCAACGATAACCTTGAATGTCGATGGACAAGATTCCTCATTTAAGAGACACGGAGTTGCTGAATGGATAAAAAAAAAAAAAAAACAAAAACCTCCAGGATGGAACTAAATGGTCCCTAGAGGAGACTCACTTCCCGGGGAGGATGTGACCTGCGTGAAGGGGTAGAAATAGCTTTTGCTCATGTTCTTTATCGGGTGATAATAATGATGGCTTCACTTATTATTCTGTGTGCCAAGTACGTGGCATTTGTTCTAATCCTGAGATCCACCTCATGCAGCAAGTGTTCCAAATATAGATCAAGAAACCCAGGGAGGCCTGTGGGAACCAGGGACTGACTCGGGAGCCCACCCCTAGTAAGGGGGATGCGAGGTCAGGCCTACCTCTGCGGGGCCACTGAGATAGCTCCGTGACTATAAAGAGAGCTGGCTCTTGCTCCCGCGATGCCTGGAGCACAGCGGTCCTTGGTCACTTGTGGAAGTGGATCTCAGAGCACACTGCAGGTGAGGAAGGCTGAGGACCTGTGGTTTCTGCTGGGGGCTCTTCACTCATGGATGTGATACGAAGGCATGTTCTAGAAAACAAACAAAACATAAAAATCGAGTTTAGCAATTTTCTTGAAATAAGTCTCTGAACAGATATATTTCCTCAAAATGTCCTGCACCTGAATGAATGTGTCTAGTGGGTTCAGAAGTCAGAAAGGGGAGGCTAATCCGGTCCCCAAAAGTAAGAGGTCAAAGCAACTCGAGTAGCAGCAACTGGAATGTTGAACAGAGGAATGGGGGCAGGTGGACAGCAGGAAGCAGGTCTGGAATTTGCTGGGTTCAGAAGCACTTAGAGCAGCAGGGCAAGCGGGATCCACGGCTGGGAGAGCCACGTGTGGGTTCCTGCATGATGAGCGCATGGCTGGTGATCTCCACCCCAGACACACCTTGGGCAGACACAGCATCACCCTTTGTCCACAGCAGGTGGCAAACACATGTAAAACACAAACAGCAACAACACACAAAGCAAACACCTCGCCACACCAGAACTAAGAACGGAAACTGGCCGGGGAGATGCTCAGGCTTGCTATTTCCCTCTGGCAATTCTCAGTGCTTCTGTGGAGGGACCCACAGAGCCGCTTTAGCCAGCTGCTCAAATGTAAGTAGCTGGAGGCATTTTGATGTTAAAGCAGCTGAAAGAGGAGAAGAAAGGCGTTTGGATCCAACTGATCTTGCATGTTCTAATCAGGGGCTGTGCGGAGGGTTATGTTTTAAATAAATATGGAAGAGGTACAAGTGAAAAAGTCATGGTGACTGAGATGTCAGGATTTTTCTAAAGGAAAAATATTTATGAAATGTGAAAATGATAAATACATTTTATAAAAACCAATGAAAACTATTTCTGAGGCGTCGTCAGAAACCGTTTAAATCTTGGTTTTGCCACTTACTAAATGGGTGCTTTTTGGTAAAAATCTCTATTCTAAGCCCTGGTTTCATTTTCCGAAGAAAAATGTGTACTTCAAATATTGCAGATAACACAAATGAAATAGTATAAGATAAGCAAGGCCCTGTGTGACACTTGCAACAGGTATTAGTTTTCTGGTTGCAGTTTTTTTTTGGTACTGGGGATTGAACTCAAGGGCACTCAACCACTGAGCCACATCCCCAGCCCTATTTTGTGTTTTATGTAGAGACAGGGTCTCACTGAGTTGCTTAGCGCCTCGCTTTGCTGAGGCTGGCTTTGAACTCACGATCCTCCTGTCTCAGTCTCCCAAAGTGCTAGGATTACAGGCATGGCCACCGCGCCTGGTTGCAGTTTTTAAATGCTGGCTTCTGGTTGCAGTTTTTAAATGCTCTTTACCTCCAGTTCTCTTGTGGGGATTGGAGGATATTGGGGTGGTCAGCGTGTGAGAATCCTGGGGAGGAAGCTGCTTCTTGCCCAGGGTTTAGCTCATCCTTCTGTAGGCCCAGACTGCAGAGAAAGGGACAGAGAGCCAAGGCCATCATTGACCCATGGGCCATCTTTAGCATGGGCCTCAGGGTGGTGGCTCCTACTTTGTCTGTGAGCAAATACCTTGTGTGGTGAATGGACCTTAATAGTCTTAGGAAAACGTGTCTCCACGGGCTGATCTGTAACAGACTCCCTGTAAGTTAAGGGAACTTCTTCATTTTGAGAATTAAGGCTCCTAATGGTTTTAACTTCTGAACTTCTTCACACTGGGAGTAGAACCCCTGCCCTGCCCCAACTGGGCACATCTGGCCCATCCACTGGGTGCACCTGGCCCGTCCCCTGCCTAGCATTTTCCATTGCTTGCCTTTTCTTTCTCTTTGTACCCTCTTATAAAAGCCTCCCTGGCCCTTGAGTTTTCTGAAGATGATGAATTGAAATAAAAAAAGTTCCTGATCATCTTTCAAAGCTGGCTTCAGATAAATCCACTTTTCCTGCTGATTTGACTCTGCTCTCAGAGTCCACATGGAAAGCCACTCCTCTTGCCTCCTGGGTGGCAACAGATTGACTCTCAGAAAGAAAGCCCATTTAAATCCACAGGCATGCAGTGCAGCTTGGCCTCCTGGGTTCTGCACTGGGGACCTGTGTGCCGAAATTGTCAAAGCCCCCTTGAAGGGAGGGGCTGGGTATCAGTGCTTCAAAACTTCTCCTCTGTTCCCTTTGGCAGCCCCATGAAGCAATTCTCACCCCACTGGACAAGGAAGGAAGCTGGGGAGGCGCTAAGAAGTGGCTGCCCTCAGGGAACCCGAGCTTACAGGTCCACAGATGGCTGCGTTCATCTGCGTTCTTGGAGAGGGGTCACCAGGGCAGCCCAGGGCTCAGGAAGAGAGCTCCCTTAGAGAAGGGATGCTCAGGGCTGGGCTGGAGGCAGGTGGATGGCGGAGAGTCTGCCTGCCCCCTTGCTTGGTCCAGTTAATACAAAGACACCTGAGGAGACATGTCCTCCAATTCCAAGGCTGGGGCAAGCAGAGGAGAGAAAACTCACCACATCATGCCATGCAAAGGGGACCAGATTTTGCAAAAAGCCGAGGGACACATGAAAAGATGCAGGTGCCAGTTTAAAGAAATTCCCATGAGCCAAATCTGGAACATTTAAGCATCCAATTGGGTAAAATCGGAATCCATGAATCCATACTGATAATAAACACATAGACAAGAAGATAGAGCTCGTCCTTGCAGCAGAAATTCTAATCAAGAAAGGAGGGGTGAAAGAGGTGGAAAATCATCAGAGTAATAACTGATTTGTTATAAGCAGGCTGAGCGTTTGAGGAGGAGGGAGACACTTGCAGGTCTTCAGCTTTCTGCATCTACGGGTTCTGTGGCTTTGGTTTCAGCCAATGTCAGGTCAAAAACATCTGAAAACAATTGCAACTGGATGTGGCAATGTCCTTGTCATTGATGCATACACAGTACAGAATCACAACCATCTACAGAGCTTTCACGCTATATTCGGCATTTCAAGTAATCCAGGCAGGACTTCAAGTAACAGGAGGATGTGTGGGTTCCAAGGCAGGAACTGCACCATTTATACGAAGGACCTGACCATTTGCAGATCTGGGTATCCCTAGGGTCTTGAAACCAATCTCCTGTGGATACTGAGGGATGGCTGAACTCTCAAGGTAACCTTTACAAGTATGTGTTCATTAAAATGGAGAAATATTTAACTTTACAGTCAGTGGGAAAACCTTATGGAAACCGCCTCAAACCAGTTCTTCAAGTTAGCATCATCAGTAAAAGAACAATCACTTCACCAGTGGGATCAGGAGCTATGGATCTACTAGGGGAACATACCTCTCTTTTGGGCTCGAGGACACTTGTAACTGCTCAAGGTCACAGAGCTAACAGGTAGTGGTCATGTGAAGTTTAAATTCAGATCTAACTTCAAAGCAGATGACGTTTCTGCTTTGTTATTTCCCCCTCATCCTGGATCCTCAGGGCGTTGCTGGTCTGTCCCTGAAGTGTCTGTAGGATGGCTGGGCAGGACAGACAGTGAAGCAAGAGTCATAGTTAGAAGCCACTGAAATGCCTTGGAGGGACAGAAGTGACCACCTGGTCTGAAGGATAGCACAGAGGTGACCTGGATCCTGGGATGTGGCAATGTCCTCTTCCGTCTCCTTTATCGCCTCATGTCTTCCTGATGCTGGAGGAAAGTTACAAGGAACGTTCTGCCGATGCATTGGCTCTCAGACAATGTACTGAGCTGCAAGGAGGGTTTGCTGGAGACACACCAAGGAACAAGCTAGCTGCAACGTGAAGGATGGGCAGTTAATTATATGGTCAGTTGCTCATCCACATTTACACAGTGATCGTACAGGATTATTTTCACCTTGCAAAACAAATCCATTTGGATAAATCAATATTATTTCCCAATACAGTTCCTAATCTCCACTCAGGGAGAAAATACTGAGAATTAGGCAAATCTAATACTCTTCCAAAAATAATTGGAAAGAATCATACCCAAGAATGGCCCTTAATGAAAAAGTCTGGTTAACAAGTATTTGATAGCAATCAAAGAATGGCGCTGAAGATGCTGGAGGGTCCCCAGAGGGAGTATATGAATATCCTTAATAGAGTGTGAGTTTTGCTACAGAGAGAGGCCTTCTTGACTAAAAGATTTTGCAATTTTTAGTTGCAAATTAAGTCATTCACTTGGGATAAGCTCGGTAGAAATGCCTAGGAAAAACAAATGTCCTCTACTTGAGCAAAGCCGAGGACTTCACACTTGTTCAAATGCTTGGTGCCTGTGACAACTCCCCCAACCACAGAGACGCCTGCTTTACTCAGGTGGCTGCGGAAGGGCGTGTCCTACACAAATGAATCGGTCGGCTAAGACTGAGGTTTAAAAAGCCTCCTGAAAATACACCTTAGAATGTGCTGCACATTTTGCTGCTTTCTCCGGTGGAGTTTGCTGGTAACAACTCAACACCTTCTTTTCCCTCTGTTTCTCTCTCCTTCCTTTCTTCTTTCCTTCCCTCCCTCCCTTCCTTCTTTATTTCCCATCTCCCTCCCTTCTTTCCTCCCTGTCTCCCTCCCTCCCTCCCTCCCTTCTTTCCTCCCTGCCTCCCTCCCTCACTCCCTTCTTTGGGTTGAACAACAGCTTTTTCAATGGAGATCTTAATGGAAGGGGACTGGACGGCAGTGGGGCTCAGTGTGGGCTGGGAGTCCTGGGTCAGGGAAAGGCTTATGTATGATCAACTAAACCTCAGGAGGAGTCCTGAACAGGAGGCAAGCAGAGCATCCCATGGAAAGAGGAAGACGAGGACCTGAAGGGCTCAGCTGGAGGTGAGAACCTGGAAATGCCCCTGACAACCAGGTGCCATGATTGACCACACCTACTCCTTGTCCCACTGTGCCAGGCTCCAGGCCATCACAGGTAGCCCAAGGGGAGAAAAAGGGGAGAAAGAGAGAGAGAGAGAAATGTCACATGGGTGTTCCAGGGACACAGTTCTTGAAGTTTCCACCTTGTGAATAGCCTTCCCCCTTTTAAGAGCTGCTTCCCACGTCAGCCTCTCCATCGACTGTTTAGGACTTGGACAAGTCACTTGCACGTCCTGTCAGTCCCCTAGTGGGCTTCCCGTGAAGGTTCTTGCCGCTTCTACCCTTCCCCAAGGAGCAGCTTCGAGTCCTCTAACACATCACTCCTCAGGTACAGGCCCAGCCCCGACCTCAGCCCCACCCCAGTTTCCCTGGCCCTGGTCACTCCCCACAATATGCTGCCTGTCGTGTTCCCAGTTCTCTCTAATAGCAATGCTGGCGGGATTTTCTTCAGTATAAGAAGACATTTGGACCCAGCCCAAGGCTACTGTAGGGGCCATGAATGTATCCAAACCAGGAGGGAATAGATATACCTCAGCAGATGCAAGGGCAGGATAAACAGGAGTGACAGGTATCATGCAGGGAGCGTTTCATGAACACTGGGGACTCTGCCTTGTGAGACTGTACAGAGCTTTCAAATGAAGCTGCCCCTGGGCACTCTGAGAAAGCCAGCGGTGGAACCTGGTTTCGTAGGCAGCGTCACAAGCTGATCAGTGGGAGACGGGAAAAGCTGGAGACTAATGAGTCTCCCCCTCCTCGCCTCTGATCCTGTCCAAACCATCAACAACCTGAAGATGGAGAAAGAAGGCACCAGGGATGAGGGAAGGAGCAGGGCGACTTAGAGACAAGGCCTGAGCTTAGGGAGGTGAAAAGCTTAGAGTCAGGTATAAGGTGGAAATTTTAAATAAGGTGCAACTGGGCTTTTCATGCCTACATGACTGGAAAGTGGACACATCCATCCGCCATCATGACTGTAGTTTGGAAAGGAGAGCTGAGGACGATACAAGAAGCTAGTGACCAGAGGAAAGACCAAACTCATTTCTTTATGTAGCATCTTAAATTCAACACATCCCAGAAACTAGTTACTAGAGTGTGGTTTAACTTGCTTTTTGGTTCAGTTAGAAATAAGAACAACGACAACAACAAAAAACTTGCTATATCCTCAGGGAAATTCACAGATGGCCCACAGTGCCACACAGACCCATGGAAAGAGCAAAGACTCAGAGTTAATCAACTTAGGCTCAAATCTGAATTTTGTCACTTTTCAATTATGTAATCTTGGAAAAAAATCTTTCAACTCAAGTTAACTCAATTTCTTTACTTTTTCCAAAGAAAATAATAATACCCATTGTACTGGTATCTCATGAAAACTAAAAGCTGTCATGGGTACAAGTATTCCCTGCCTGTTCATTTATCTTATTCTTCATAGAAAACTACATGCCTTTTGCTAATCATTGAGTGAGTTCTCAGTTACAGCAAAGGAAAGAATAATAGGAATTGTGCCTCTCTGTTATTTATACTTATCATCTTCTTTTTAACTAAAGTACAATGGACATCTAGAAAACGTTTTCTGTCCACATGCATGCACCCGTTCTGGATATTTGATTATCTCCTGCAAAGTAACAAACCACCCAAGACTTAGTGGTTTCAAATCAATGCCTTATTTTCCCTCAAGTTCCTGTGCGTTGACTGCATAAAGCTAAGTGATGCTCTCCTGTGATTTCTCACTCATTTACAGTCAAGCTGTGGCTGGAGCTACAATCATCGGAAGATCTCTTTCTTCAGATATCTGGTGTTTAGGTGGGGGTGGCAGGAACAAGTGGGGGTTGATGTGCCTCTCTTTTCCCTTCTGAATTCTCCATGTTGCCATCTTGGATTTCCTCACTAAATGGCTGTCTCTGAATAACCACACTTCACTTTGGACATTAGTTTTCTCCAGAACAAGCATTGTGAAAAACCCAGGTTGAAGTTGCAAGGTCTCAAAAAACCAGAATGTCAAGTCTCTCCAATCTACTAAGTGGGCAGGTCACTAAGACCAGCCTTTCGATGGGAGGAACAGGGAAGAACGTGTGGGCATCTTTCATCCACGACGACACCCGTGTGATCACCCTCCAGATCAAGATGTAGAATCCTTCTAACACCCAGAATGTTCCCTTCTGCCTCTTCCCAGTCAGTGTTTCTCTGTTTCCAGGGACAATCCCTATTCCACATATTTATTTTTAGTATTTATTATGGTCTTAAATGTGTCCTTCTGATTTGAATAGATGGCTTAAAATTTTTCCTCCTTCTGGTTCTATGTTAAATAAATTGTGCAGTAACTCAAATTAGCACCCTTAAAGTACAATTTGATGATGCTACTCAACAACTCAAAGTTTTGTTTAGTTCCTTAGTAAATATAAAATCAAATCCCAGCTTCTTACCATGGTTCACAGAGCCTTCCATATGCATGGAGGAAATATTTAAAATATTAATTGCTGTACTTCTGTCTTTGCACTTTCTTATACCCTCCCCAAGAGACAGTCAGGGCTGTCTCTTGTCATAAATAGGGACTGGCAAACTCCTTCTGTTAGGAACTGATAATAAATATTTTAGGCTTTCTAAGTCACATAGCCACTGTCCCAAGTACTCAACTATACCATTGTAAAGTGAAAACAACCAACGACAATTCACAAACAAGTGTGGCCAAGTCCCAGCAACACTTTATTTATGGACACTGAAATTTATGAATTGCAGATAATTTTCTTGTGTCATGAAATATTATGCTTTTGATTATTTCAACTGTTTGAAAATATAAAGAGCGTCTTAATTTGTGGACCATACAAAACACAGGGTGGGCAGGATTGGTCTCCAAACCCCTGCCTTAGAAGATGGAGAGTAAGTGAGACACCCAATGCCTGCACCAGGGGAGGAGGCACCACCGGGAGAGATGGCCAACCTCTGTCCAAGGAGGGCACCACTGTCCTGAGCATTGGGCAGCCCATGGGAGCCCAGATGATGCCTCCTATTTAAGTGAGCCCCAGTCATTGACTACACCAGAAAGCTCTCTTAGCTGCCTTCTCCTTGCCTGTGGGTAGGACAGCCCCCACAGGCAGTGCTGAGGGAGCCGCTGTGGGCAGCCCCAAGGCTGGTATTTGGATGGCACTGAGTGGAGAGAGCTGTTCCCCCAGCTGAGGTGACATGGAAAATCCTCCCATTTCCTTCCCCATCCCCTGCTACTGTCCTGGCCCACCCACTGGCTTGCTATCCTCGGGCACTCCACCCTTTGGGGTTCATGCCTGGGATACCTTGCTCTCTCCTCCCAAACTATTCCAGCACGGCTCCTCATTGAAGTCCTACCCCAAATCTCATATCTCCCACGAGACAGTTCTTGGGTATTTCAGTGTCTATTAAAAGATGGAAGTTAGTATAGTCACTATGCAGTCGGAAATAGATGATGCACTTATCTACCCAGGGCATCTGGAGCTGATATAAATCTCTTCATAATTACCTTATGGATGGGTAGCTCCTTCCTGAACAGTGTCCTCCGAGAAACCCAGTAATTTACTCTGATTTCTCTCTTCCCCTGCCCTGCCCATGTTAAGTTCACTTGCATTAGAGTATATCTTTGATTCCTCCATTTCTCTCCATGTCCTTTGTCACCCCAGCCCCTACAGTCTCTCTGGTGGCACAGTCTCCTTACTGATCTCTTCCTCTGCCATCTGCTCGCCCTTGGCAGCCTGAGGAGTCTCCTTAATGTACAGAGCAGAGCAGGATGGCCTGGGCCCTGCCTGGCTCTCCAGCTTCCCTTCGCTCTTTCCTTCTCTTCCTGCTCTGGCCACAATGTCCTCTTTGGTTCTCCAATAGTCCAACTATTTTACCCTCTAGACTCTTGAGTGTGTTATTACCTTCTCCCATTTCCCCCCTCTGCCTGGCAGATGCCAGATGAACTGCACCTCCTCATGAGACCCTCCCTGTCTGCTTTAGCACAGCAGCCCTCCACCCCGCCCTCCCTGGTGTCTCTCCTACCTCCAGATTGTTTTCCTGTGACCAGGTCAGGATTTCCCACTGGGGACTGTTTTCCTTGTGCGTGTACGCACTTGGAATGGATTCCCATGTCTCTCCCCCTAAGCTCCAGGAGGATAGACACACTGCCCCTTCTGTGCCCAAGTCACTGAGTTCTGTGGTGTGTCAGTTGGCTTTTTATGGCTGTGACCAAAATACCTGACAAGAGTAATTTCGAGGAGGAGAGATTTATTTGGATTTTGGCTCATGGTTTTGAAGGGTTTGGTCCATGGTGAGCTGGGCTCCATTATACTGGGCCTGAGGTGAGGCAGAGCATCATGGCCGAAGGGCATGGCAGAGGAGAGCTGCTTAGTTCTCGGCATCTGGAAAACACACACACACACACACACACACACAGAAGGTGGTAGGGACTGATATTCCCCGAAGCCACAACCTAGTGACTTACTTCCTCCCATCATGATCCACGCGCCTAGAGTTTTCACCAGCTCCCAGTGGGTCCATTGAAATTATTAATCCATCAAATAGATTGATTGGCTGAAGTGGTCAGAGCGCTCGAGATCCAGTCTTTCCACCCTGGAACATTGCTGTATTGCCTGATATATGAACTCCGAGGAGACTTTCCAGATCTCAACCCAAGCACACGGTCACGGCAGGTATACATACACTTGTTGGATGTGTGAATAGGCTCCATGCTGAGGCGCTAGAGGTCAGAAACTGGCTCACAGACCTTCTAGCGTCCCTTCCTTGCCTGGCGCGTTGGAGGCATCTGTGGATGCTGGCTTACTGGATTTGTGACAAAACTAATCAAACAAAGCAATGTGATTCCCTGTTTCCATACCCCCGATGGCTTCCTTTTTACTTCAAAAGCCCTGAAATCTCTGGAAACCTCCAAACTTGCCTTGTTTATTTGTTTATTTCCTTGGTTTTTGTCTACCTTTTGATATCAGGGTCAGGCATTGCTGATAGTGCTCCCTCCTGGTCTTTATCACTGTACATAAAGAGGTTTCATTATATTTATCTGCTTGGAGGAAGAATTGAGACTTCAGGGAGATACACAGACCTGCCAGTTACTTTCCAGGCCAGGTGTTGGAGGACAAAGAAATGGAGGTATGGAATGTTGGTCTATAAAGGGTTAAAGTCTTCGTTTGACAGAGGGAGAATCTGAGGCCCAGAGTAGATGGAGTCTGAGCCTTAGTAGAAGGTGGTTGTTCTGATTTTCTGCCTTAAATCATCTTCTGTGCCTGTTTTCCAGCAGTAGATGGCCCCAGCCTCCCATCCCATTATGGCCCTGGGCTTGCACATTGGCATTTGCTCCTGTCTCCGTCCAGCCCCTCTGGTGCAGGGGTCTTGTTTCTAGCTCCTGCTCATCTCTGGACTTCAAAGTTAAGTGTCTCTGGCTTTCACTGCTGGTGCTATCTGTGGGCAGATGGCATGCCCACGATTTTCTCATCTCAAGGAACTTCAAGGAATGCCTCGGGAAAAGACACCAGATAGAGGATCTACTCCACGGTTCCTAAGTGAGCCAGTTACTAAACTGTTGGCTCTTAGCTCTAAAGCTTCCCTTCTAAACTCTGCATTAGGATACTTGGGGATAAGTCTCTGCAAAACACATTTCTGCTCCGTGAACTGGATCTCTGTTAAGCTTTGCTCACAAGAGTTCCAGTGTAAGACTACAAGGCCAGAGGAGAAGGAGGGGCTGGCTAGTGTGTGTGCGCGCGCGCGCGCGCGCGCGCGTGTGTGTGTGTGTGTGTGTGTTAGAGAAATGGGGAGATAGGGGGAACAGAGACAGACCAAACAGTCTAGGTCACTGGGCCACGCCTGCAGTGTGGAAGAGTCCTAACAGCTGCTGGGACTATGCTGACCCCCATGAAATTACACTTCTGCCTCTTGGGTGAGCTGGACCACAGCAGGGCCATGCACACCACTCAGCTTAACCTTGTGAAGAGCTGTTTGCAGAGAGCTGAGAGCGAGCTGTGAGCGACAGAGGCCAGGGTAGGAGAATGCCTCCCAGTCTACTGCAAAACAGGAACACGGCCTGCAGTCACTCACACACACCCAGGCCACACTCCACACAGGGTGAGCCCCTTTAGCCTGATCTCATGTCCACCCCTCCAGCTGGGCTGCCCTGGGGCCAAGTGGGGTCTAGTCAGGAGAAAGGAGCACACTTGCCATTTGATTAGGGAGAACTGAGTAAGAGGGTTTGTCTAGGTAAGAGGGGCTGTCTAGGGTGTTCCAGGGTGACAAGAAGGGTGTTCCAGGGTGTGGTGATGTGAACGGATGGATGGGTGGAAGGGTGGGTAGGTGGGTGGATGGATGGATGGATGGGTGGATGGACAGGTGGATGGATGGATGGATGGATGGATGGGTGGGTCGACAGGTGGATGGGTGGGTGAGTGGATGGATGGGTGGATGGACAAGTGGATGGATGGATGGATGGGTGGAAGGGTGGGTGGCCGGGTGGATGGGTGGGTGGATGGACGGGTGGACACTGATACAGCTTGCGCTAGAAACAAAAGGAAAGTGTTATGTCAATGTAAAGTAATGATTCTGCATTAAAAGAAATAAGAAAATAATGTGTTCTAATCCAAATGAGTGATTATGGCCTGGAAATGTGGGTTTAGGTTACCCTGAATGCCACATTTCTCTGTGGAAGAGGTTGTGTGAACTCTTATAACCACAAAACAAAGGTCACGACACTTGGGGCGTTAGGCAGGTGAGCTGTGGTAGAGCAGGTCAGTTTTTCTGTTGGTTTCAGGCGCTATCTTGTAGCACTCTACGCTTTAGGATGGGTGGAGGCCGGAGGTCAGTAAACTTGGCCATGCACCCCCAGAGTTTCATGGAGGAGTCGTGAGATGTTGGATTGGAAACAGAGGTTGAAGGTAAACAGTACTAGAGGGACTAAGGTAGCCCGAGATGATTTTAATCCCAACCTACGCCTCCCATCTTTCCATGATCATGGTGTTCTGGGCAGCCAAGTTCCAGCAGGCGGTGGGATCTGTGGGGCAGTTGTGGCTGCTTCAGAGAATGTCAATGCCACTGTTGGAATCATTCAACCCAGAAGCTGTGGAGGGACCTGTGGACCAGGATCTGTAACCAATGAGGAAGGACGCAGCTCCAGCTCTCTGGTGCTGGCTCCATGGTGGTGGCACAGGGGATGTTGGGCCACAAGGCTCATGACATGGGTGTTGGAAATGCTGCTCGCTGGGTTCCACCATCGCTGCCACCAGGGTGAAGCAGCACCGGGGGTGACGGACACTCACTGGAACAGGAGAGAAGACAAGGGGACATGAGTGCAGAACAGGCTTCCCCTGGCGCTATCTCCAGGCTGCTCAGGGTCTAGCGCAGTCTCCAGTAATGCATCCCTGTCCTTCCAGGAAGAGATGGGAGGGACATGGTGTCTTAACAAATGGATGTCCTGCTTGTAGGCAAACAGAGGGAAGCAAAGATCTTCTTTGGCATCTTCTCCTCAGTTGCTCCCAGCTAAAATAATCTTTTATGTCAAATGGCATATTGTGAGGTGATGCTTTTCTGCTACACTTTAAAGTGTCCTAAGAATATCCACCTAGGCACGAAGACCTGCCTTTGAGGCATTCTTTAAAAATATGTGTGTTCATCAGCTTTTTGTTACTGTGACTAAAATGACTGATAAGAACAACTTAGAGGGAGAAAAATGTATTTTGGGCTCAGGGTTTCAGTCAGAGGTTCAGTCCATGGTTGACCCACTACAATGCTCTGGGTCTGAGTGATACAGAACCTCATAGTGGAAAGGTGTGGCAGAGGACAGGTGATCTACTCATGGTAGCTGGGATGGAGAGAGAAGAGGGGCATCCAGGGACAAGATAGAATCCCAGGGCACACTCCAAGTGATCTACTTCCTCCAGCCACATCCCATCTGCCTACAGTTAACACCCAGGACTTCATTTAAATTCTTAATCCATCAACTGGATTAATCAATCCATCAATGAGGCTGAAACTCTTATAATCTAATCATTTCACTTCTGATCATTCCTATATGGCCACATGAACATTTCAGGGACATACAAACCATGAGAATATGTAATACAGGATAGTAGAGATTCTGGCTACACATAAGACCCCCATGGAGAAGACCACTGCAGGACTCCAGGCATTAGGCCCGGCTCAGCTCTGTAAGCAGAGCAGATGGGTAAGAACCACCTCAGCCCCTACTTGGAGCATGGTTTTCAGAGAGCGGAGAAGCAGCCTCGGGCAAGAGAGGGCAGAGGGCCCTGCAGTAGGGAAATGGTCCCTCATACCGATGGGCAGCTGCTAAGTTGTACCAGTTTTCCAGCTCAGGGAACGTGGGAACATGTAGTTCCCAAGAGAAGCAGCCTGTGGTCTGCGCGATGAGTCTGGCTGTGTGTGTCCAGGACGGTGGTCCAGGACTCTGGCCTGTGTCTGGTTGGGAGCTCAGTAAGGCAGCATTGAAAGCATCGAGGAAGGAGGGCTTGTCAGGCTTTGGTGGGAAGAAAGGGCAAACTCCAGGAGGGCAGGTGGGAGGCTGCAAATCAAGCCTCAGAAAGCAAGTTCAATTCACAGCAATTCCATGGGAATTTCAAATCAGTCAGTAGGCATTTATCGAATTTATACCATTTTGTCAGCGCTGTGGTAAAGGCCGTGGATAGTTAGGATGCTCCCAAAGAATTCATGTTCTGGTCGGGGAAACAGGGTTGGGACCGTAAGAGGAGAACTGAGTGGACGCTCTGAGCAGCAGAGTTCCCTGCTAAAGCCACAGGGGGCCCGGCCAGCAGAGCTGGAGACTGCTGAAGCCCTCTGAAGGACAGCTATTGTTCAGTTTCTGTCTTGAAGACAGGCAAGTTGCCATCGCACAAGATGTGACCTTTGAAGTTGTCTGTGGTTCTTGGAGCTGTTTTAATGGAGGCTGTGCACAAGCTGGTGGGAGCTGGACTTGACGAGGAGTCAAATAAACCAGACTTTTAATTGCAATTCTTTCCTCTCAATTGTGTTCTGTGACCCTGGGGAGTGTCTTCATCTCTCGATGACCACTGATATCCTTTTTGAAAAGTCTCACCCAGAGGTCTTCCAAGATCCTTTCCCAGGGTGAGTCTGAACTAGTGATGTATACAGTATACAGTTGTCGCCAGGGGTTCTGTGTCTTGGACTCAGCCAACCCTGGATCAAAAACTTTTGAAATAAAATGCATTGGTATCAAACACGTCCAGGCCTTTCTCCTTGTCACTTTCCAAATGATACAATGTAGCAGCTATTTGCATAGCATTTGCGTTTTTAGCTATTGTAAACGATGTAGAGATGATTCAAAGCAGACAGGGGGATGTGCATAAGTTCAATGTAAATACATAAGGGGTTTGAACCCCTGACCCTCGCGGCTTCTGCAGGGGCCCCTGAGCAAATGCTCCACGCGTGCCAAGGACGACTGCGTGTAGCCGTTCTCACGAGGCAGGAGCCTTACCTACGTTGGTCTTCATCCTTATTGGCTTTAAATGGCTCCGGTTTTGCCTTTTGAAAAGAATGGGAGAGCTAAGGGAACCGTGATGGAAAGGAAGCAGCCTGGGTGTGAAGTTGCAAAAGAAAGAAACCGCAAGGAGCGAGAGAAATGGACTTGTGAGCTGAGCAGGAACAGCCGCGAAGGAAAGCAGAAGACGGCACGAGACATCTTTGGGTGGAATGGCTGAGCTGAACTTGTGCAGCAGAGCAACATGTAGGGGCTGAGGGGGGTGGAGGGATGGGAAGGGCACTGCATGGGGGAGCAGCCTCTCACCTGGGAGTGCCTAAAGGAGGTGGAAGGGGAGAGCACAGGGCCACACAGACCACAGGCTCTGCCCACCACCCTTGCCAGGTGTTAGTCAGAATAGTAAACAAGCTGCTGTAACAAAGAAGCCCTGACTGCTGTGACTTAATTTTCTCTTAAGTAGCACTGAGGAGGTAGTGGATGGCAGAGTAGAGTGGGGAGCCGGTTGCACAAGGTGGTACAGGGTCTTGTGCACCCTCTCTCTGTGTACCAGCATCCCTCCAAATGTGCTTGCCAGTACGACCAAACCAGGACAGCTTGTTCCATTCCCTGGAAGGGGAGGGCGCCCGTGAAGGACACTTTCCTTTTGAGGTGCTAATGTAGACCTTGACTTACATTTCACCGGTAAGAATTTATAACAGCCCCAGGGGAAGATGGGAAATGTGGGTGCCCTGGGCCTGACTCTAACGTAAGGTTTCTGTTACTAAAAGAAGAAAGGGAGAATGAATGTGGCAGGGGTGGGCAGCTGACCTCTGTTCTGGTTCAGGTCTGTTCATCTGGGTCAAGATGTGTTATAGCTAATAAATTGGGAAAGACTTTGGGAAGGCATTCATTCATAAATTGGGAGCTATGGTTTTACCTACAGGGAGAAGACACTTGCCAGTTGGAATGGTTAAGCTATGAGGGTGTCCCCTAGAAGGTCATGTGTGAGATAACACAAGAATGTTCAGAGGTGAAATGATCTGATTTTGAGACTTGTGACTTAATCAGTGGATTAATCCACTCATATGGATTAACTGGGGGGGTGTAAGCAAGTAGGGTTGTGGTTGAAGGACTTAGAGCACTAAATCCATGCCTTTGGGGCTTATATTTTGTCCCTGGTGAATGGAGCTCTCTTGGCTTCCTGGTCGCCATGAGCTGAGCCGCAGTCCTCCTCCACACCCTTCCGCCATGATGCTCTGCCTTGCATTAGGCTCAGAGCGTGGAGTCGGCCAACCGTGAACTGGGAACTCGGAAACCGTGAACCCAAATAAACTTTTCCTCCTCTGAGGTGTTATTGTCAGGCCTTTTGGCCACAGTGACAAAAAAAGCTGTCCCCAGCACTAGTCGCGGGCATAGAAGCCAGTGAACACGTTGTAAAACTTTCAGTTATTTATTGCCTCCTATGTGCAAGACACCAGCTGAGAACTTTGTGTCAATATTTCATTTATCTCTCATTAACATATTCTTCTAATGGAGGCTCAGAAATAGGATCTTTCTTTGGATGTGGGCACACTGCAGAGCTGGACTAGAGCGACACAGCTCAGCCTGTGGGACGGGGGCTGTTCCCATCTCTGTTTTACATTAGTAGATAAGGACCAGAGAGGTTAAGTAGCCTGCCAGTTTGGAACAGCAGCACAATCATATGTAGCAGCCGGGTGTGGTCCACCTTTTTACCCACTGCCTCTGCCGCCCCTGGGATCAGCTCTGCAGTGGTCTCAGAAGGCCTTGAAGGGCTGGATGATTTGGGACTGGGTCACACTTAGCACGCTCAGTGTGCAGACAGGTGCTAGGTGGAGGCTCGTGGCTCCCCCTGCCACCGAGCTTCACAGGTGGAAGCGGGCAGGGCATGTTTCAGACAGCAGCTAATTCCAATTTGTTATTAATAAAAGCAGTTCAAAGAACATTTGGCAACAGCCCGCGAGCTCTCGCCACTGATGAAGAGGGCTTAATGGGCGCAGGCTCAGCTGCGGCAGATGGATGTCGACGGGGCCTCTCCAGAGAGCCTCACGCTGCTTTCCTTTGTCTTTGGATAAATGTGGAGGGTGCCATGTGCGAGTGCGGATGGATGGTTTTGAACCACAGCTTGTTCAAAGCATACGCCTCCCCGAGGGCTAACTATAACGGAGCAGTGGGTCACCAGGAAGGGTCCCTCTGGGTTGTTCTGTCTCCTCCTGCCAGGGGCCCTCCGGCCAGTCTGCAAGTGAAGCTCCTAACATACTCACCGTGGGACCAGCCAGCGCTAGAAATGGGGCACGCGGCTCCCGGATCCCTGGCTGCAGCCTCTTGGTTGAGGTGGCTGTGCTCCACCTTGGGCCTTCGCTGAGAAGCTTGGCATTGGTGGAGAGAGCCAGCTGAGGCCTGCAGGACTGTTGTGGAGCCGTCCACTGACCCAGTCAACCACAGATGTCTACAGGGATCCCTTCTGGATGGCCCCGGACCTGCAGGGCCACACAGCCCTCCAGGGACAGCCTTTAGGACCTTGGAGGGGCTCTAGGAGACACATCCTTTCTTCTTGCATAGAGGTAGACCTCTCAGCACCGTCCTTTTGCATATGAAAAGCCCTGGTAATTACTACTTTCATCTTTAAAGCATGCAAGCCACACGCAAAATGAGCACTTGAGAGGATCCACTTTTAGACCTTGTTGTAAAAGCAGAACTTATTATTTGAAGATAAATCAATTTCTGTTGCCTGTATTTGCGGTTTCCCCCAGATGGCTAATTACCAAAGATAAATGTGTATAAACACAAGCCTTCTCCCTCTCCATCCATCTTCCCTGCCTGCCTGTTTATCCAGAGGTTAATGATTGCGATCTGGTAGTGTATTGCCACAGTAATGGTTTCGATGGCCCCGACACGTTTACGACCTTTGATTACAAACAGAAGGACACACATTTCAAGGAAGGAAGGTCATTTTAGAGATGAATGTGCAGATAACTAGCCTTATTGAAACTGAGCCAAAAGGGAAAAGAAAATGGAAAACAAAATAAAAAGAAGCCGGGGAGGGGCACACACACCACCGCACAAAACCACTGCATAAATGTCACGGAAATCGGTTTACAGCAAAATTAAATAAGGTTCCTGCAAACATTAATTTTCATATTCTCTGTTTATGCACTGTTAGAATTATTCCTTGGCTTTGATTTATGAGTGAGTCAGACCTGGCACTATCATTCAGACCCTCACCAAATTCAGTTAAGGGCTGGAACATCCATTCGGATGGAGTCACTTCCTCTCTGGTCAAAAGGGCAGGCGGACCTCAGTGCAGAGGCTGAGGGCTGGATTCCTCCCTCCCTCCCTTCTTGCCTACCTTCCTTTCTCTTTCCTTCTTTCTCCCCTTCTTTTCCTCTTCCTTTCTTCCCTCCTAATTATAAAGTTATCCATGTTCTTTGTCTCAACCAAATAACACAGAGGAGTCTAAACTACTCCTTCTCCCATCTCCATCCCATTCAGCGATTGTAGGAGCCTGGCTCTAACCTCTCTGTCTCTACTTCTTGGCTCATGATATTGAGCAGTTTTCTCTGCCATGTACTACATTCAGCAGAGCCTCAAAGTAATGAGGCTGCCTGATCCTGAAATGAAATCTTCAGAACCCTGAGATAAACTAAATCTTTTCTCTTTTAAAGTTAATTGCCTCAGGCACTTCCTTATAGTAACATGAAGCTGACTGATTTAAGCTCTCACGTGTGTGAGAAAATGTTCTAAGCTATTTACAAATATTAACTCATTCAAAAAAATTTTTTTACTTGTTGATGGATTTTTATTTTATTCATTTATTACTTATATGTGGTGCTGAGGCTCGAACCCAGTGCCTCACACATGCTAGGCAAGTGCTCTACCACTGAGCTATAGCCCCAGCCCTTATAGTGATAGGTTCTCATTGCCCTACTTTACAGGTGAGAAAACAAGCTCAGAGAGATTAAGCAACATGACTGAAACTTCAAAAGCAGGAACAGAAAGAGAAGGGAATTGGATCCTGGGCTGTAAGCTAAGACGCCACACTGTATCTAAAGCAAGATGGGTCAGTGCCACTTATGGCCAGGGACTTTCTCATCCTGATGAGTTACTGGAGGAACCTAGACTGGCATCAGAGATACGTGGTTTCCTGCTCAGTGTTCTCCCCGATACTCTGGGTTTTGTCAAAGCAAAATTGTACCAGAAAGTGTCACCAAGCAAGAAAGACGGCACGAAAGGCAGTTGTAATGGCAGAGAGATATCGAGGTCAACTCTCCACCACAACGGGAGCAGCTGGGAATTTACAGGCAGTGGCAGAGGACGGGAGTCGGCAGACCAGGCGTTCCTAAGAGGAACCTGGTCAGATAGTGAGGGTTGGTGGCTCTTGCTGAACTGGCTTGGCAGAATTCTTGCTGACCTGGGCTGACAGGCCAAGGAAGGTAGCCCAGGGATGAGAAGAGAGCTCAGAGAAGCCAAGCTACAGTTTGGACAGGAAAATAATGCTTCTCCACCATCCCCTTGAATCTCAGGAACGCACAGACCTAGGAACACGGAGGGGTGGCTCCGTTCCACGCACCGTGTGACGTTTGCCTGGGCGGTGTCCTTGTTGTTTGCAATCTTTGGGTTTCAGGATCCAGCACGAATCTAGCTTTGTGACTTCCCTTCCCTTTAGAAAACAGTTCAACACAAGAGCATAGAATCATTGAATCCCAGGTATTCTCATTTCCTCCTCCGTCCCCTGTCAAAGTTCCCCACTGAATCACATCTCGACTCAATGAACCTTCCAGTGGCTGGTTATTTCTGTGAGACTCAAATATTATCGTAGAATCATTCCTTCTTTACACCTGCCCGGGCTTTGAAGCTTGGCCGCTTCTATCATTTAGTTCCTCATTTTTTAAACAAACTTTGATTTCCTGTGTACTCAGTGCTGGGATCTGTGCTAGGTGCTGGGACATGAGATGAAGGGGACAGTACTGCCCCTCTAGAGGGGCCCAAGCACATGGACACAGGCTGGAGGGCGGTGTGCCAATGGCTCAGAGGCCCAAGCCACAGTCCTTCCTGATGAAGTTATGCAGTCCTTGTCCCCGAGCATCAGAGAGGTCATAAGGAACATGCTGGGCGTTACAGAGGCTCTGGAATGTTCCAGGACTGACTGGACAGCAGGTTGTCACTAGTGATTCCCTCCCATGCAGTAAAGGACAGGGTCTGCCTGGGCTGTGACAGGTCTAAGCCTCAGTGGCCTCTGTCCACTCTAGCCATCCCACAAAGGTCACAAGCAAAGGTCACAAGCAGACATTTTGTCTTCCTTAGAACATTCAAATCAGACCTCCCATCCAGGAAAGCAGACCCGTGTCCTGCCCGGTGGGACCCTCTTGACCCTCTTCACACTGGGGATCTGCTGTAGCCTGGAATTTCACTGTTTTTTCTTTTAAAGATTTTTTTTAAGACGGACACAATGTCTTTATTTTACTCATTTTTACGTGGTGCTGAGGATCGAACCCAGTGCCTCACGCATGCAAGGCAAATGCTCTACCACTGAGCCACAACCCCAGCCCTGGAATTTCACTATTAAAGCTCTATTCCTTTAGCCCCTGAAGGTATCTCGGCCTCTAAGTGTTCCTTCTAAGGAGCAGCATTACCTGCCATGAGACTCACCATAAACCCTTGTCAGCTAAGGTGACAGTTACATGTCACCCAGGCGAGGGCAAAGCCTGGAGTCCATGCACAAATGGCTGGAAGGAGGATCTGATCTCCATACTCAGCAGAGACCTGATGGGGTGACCTCCATACTCCCAGAGACCGTGGCCCACACATGCCCTCCTGGTCCACTGTAAACACAGAGGGGTTTGCATCATGGTGTAGCCCCAAGCTGAGGTCAGTGCACGTGATTTTGAGCAGGCCGAGGGCTTTCAAGCCCTTTTGTGGAATTCAGAGCCCTGTGACTCCCAAATTGCGTCTGCTCTGCCTGGGCAGGACCTGGGCACCCACTGTCCCCAGAGCTGCTGTCTCCCTGGCACTCAGCTCCCCCCTGCAGTCCCCACGGCCAGCCCTGAGGGACTGTAAACTCATCAGCCTGTCTCAGAAACTAGCCCCAGCTCCAGTCTATGGATGGAGCCCAGCCACTACCTGTTCTTTTCTCTCCCTTTTTCTCAGCGTTTTAAATCTTTACCCTCAACCACCACCTGACTTCAAATCTTGAATCTCAAACCTTGGACACTTATCAATGCCTTCGACCTCTTGGCCAGCCTGCACTCACTAGCCTAGTGCCCCCTGGAGACAAACCAGTTAAACGATACCAACCAGGCACCATGGGGCACACCCGTAATCCTAGTGGCTTGGGAGGCTGAGGCAGGAGGAACGCAAGTTCAAAGCCAGCCTCAGCGACTTAGTGTGGCCATAAGCAACTCAGTGAGGCTCCGTCTAGAAATAAAAAGAGGGCTAGGGATGTGGCTCAGTGGTTAAGTGTCCCTGGCTTCAATCCATGCCCCCCCCCCCCCCGAATGCTACCTGAAATCATCTCTATGCCTCAGTTTCCTCATCTGGAAAATGGAATATAGTATATAACCCATAGAATTATTATGGGAATTAAAATGTCTTTGTGCATTTAAAGTAGTTAAGATAGTGCCTCGGCTGGGGCGGTGCTTCATGGAGGTTAGTTGTTACGTAGTCATGGTGGGACTGGCCCCTCCCTGCACGTCCCAGCTCTCTAGAATCCAAGCCTGTCACCTGGGCTGTTTTCTTCTGCTCCCAGCTGCTCCGCCCTGCATCCTCTCCCTTCCCATCTGGGTGTGCGTTACTGGCGAGTGGCTGCAGGTCTACTTGACTCAGTGAAAGGCTATTTGACTCAGATTTCAAGTGGACAGAGGCCCGGTGTCCCTCCTGTTTGTGAGGAGCTATTTGTACCTCTTGGAAGGGCAGCTCCGAGCCCTCATGAGGATGATGTACTGTGGGACATGGTGAAGTCACATCACAAATGAGGGAAATTAGCGGTCCCCACCAGAGCCAGAACCGCAGTGGGTCCCATGAACCTGTGGACCTGTGGGAAGGCCTGCCAGAAATCAGCACCAGCTGGAAAATCAAGCTCAATTATTACAAAAAGCCAGGACGGTGGCTACTTCAGGGGCTCCATAAAGTGCAGCCCTAACAATAGGACACTCTGTGTTGAGAGAGGAAGGGACAGTCTGTAGAGAGGGAGCTTGTCATCCCCCAGTGCTACCATGAAGACACCAGGCGTATGGAAATAACAGATCGGCGAGGCGTGCCAGGATCGTTACTCTGAACTCTAAGTGCCGTTAATGACGGGCACAACCCACGGCGAGAGGGAAATACATGTACCCGCGAGCAGGAGGGAGAGGCAGGGAGAAGGGAAGACATAAGCCAGACATCCAGAGCACCAGGGCTGGAGAGAAATTGCCTTAGGATTGTGAGTCTTCCAAGTTAGATGGAAGAAGGAGGAGGGAGGGGGAGGAAGGAAGGAGAGAGGAAGGGAGGGAGGGAGGGAGGGGGAAGAGAGGGAAGAGGAAGAGGAGAAGGAAGGAGGAAGAAGGAAGGAAGGGAGAGAAGGAGAGAGGAAGGAGGGAGGAAGGAGGGAGGAAGGAAGGTTGGTTGCTTTCTGTCAAAATGTGGGCAAGGAGGGTCCCACCCGCAGCTGATGAAGGGACTGGTTTGTGTGTATGTAGTGTGGTCCTCCTTACAGTTGGGGGGTCACTTTGGGAACCTGATGGGAGCAATTGCTTCTTCTTCTAAAACATATCTTCATCAATGTGCCCTCCATGTTGGGTCAACAGGATAGGAGCATCTGTGGACCTGACTTGATGGATGTGCAAACACGGCCGGCAGTGGTGTTTCCCGGGTAGACAGACGTGGAGGTGGCTGGCCTTCAGACCCCTGGCTTCTCGGCCAGCTTCCTACTGGTCTGGTTGCCCTCTGCCAGGGCCAGCCCTGCTGTGGACTCCACATGGCTTCTGTCACTGACACGACGTGCTGGCGGGGCCAGCAGCCTCTGCGTGTCTTCATGCTTGAGGGCGTAACTGACACCGGGCTGAGGGGTCTCTAGCAGAAACATCCATGGGCTACTATTTCAATATGGGGTGGGAGGGATTTGGGGGGAATGAGACTCCCTCCAAGGTTGCGTGATGTTGTGCACCTTGGCTTCTAGCAACTGACCAGCAGCAACCACTTCCTCCTCTTGGTGACACCCTCCCTTCTGCAATCAAATGCCGTGCAGGAGCCTGTGGGACAGGCTCTCTTCCCTCAGGTTCAGCTTGTCAGGGCTCGGCCAGCTAAGTGGTGAGAATCCTCCCAGGAAGAGGGACAGAAGGAGGGCACTGTAGCCTCAGTGAGTCACATGTCTAAACCTTCCTTCCCTGAACCCACGTCCAGTGGCCCCAGAGCCTGGTCCAGGTCCTGCTAAGTCTTCTGAGCCAGGGGCTCCCCCATCTGCTTAAACTGAGGGCCACTCTTGCACACCCCTAAGGAACCCAAAAGGACACCATCCTTTCAACAGGACGGGCCTCCAGGGACACTCCTGAACAGGCCAGGGAGGCTTTCCCACCCTGCTCTGCATTCCAATCTCTCAGTTGCTTGATCCCGATGCTCAGGTGAGGAAGTGGCAGAGAGAAGAGAGCTTCAGGCTCCATCGGCCTGCGTGACTCTGCATACAGGAAGTGCTCTGCAGCCACACCTCTGTGCTCCCACGGGACCTTGATGGCTCAGAGCACAGTTGCTCACACAAAGTCAGGCAGGTTTCTTTGCTGAAGACCTTCTCAGAGCCGGTAATAATCCAGGGCCAGGCCTTGCTGAGGGCTTCACACAGGGCGCATGCGAGCTTCCCGCCTGTGCTTGCAGGGCCTGCTGCGAAGAGTTTTCAGAAGAGAAAACCGAGGTTTGCAGATGTGGAGTGCACCTCCAGCATGTGTCAGAGTCCATAGCCGGACCCAGCTCCACCTTCTGCTAGGGCACCTGTCCTGCTTAGATTCCTCAATACGCTAAGATGGCCTATGCCATCAGCATGGGTGGTTGACAGGAATACTTTGAGAAATGTGTTGTTAGGCAGTTCTGATTTTGTGAGAGCATCATAGCATGTACTTAGAAAAACTAGGGTGGCATTCACCCCATGAGTCAATAGGATCATACGGACCACTCTTGGATATGCAGCGCGCTACTGATCAAAATGTCCTTATGAGGCTCATGACACTAATATAGCTATGCATTACTATGTATATTTGGAGGTGCATCAGGCAGTGTATAACAAATGCATTTGATCACATATTACTCATCAGGCTTTCCTGGAAGCAGATTCTGAGATCCTGGGATGTGTGTGCAGGCAGTTAATTGGGGCGGGCTTTTGGAATCCACATCTGTTGAGAGAAACAAGACTAGTTCAATGGAGCAGCTGAGCTGGCGGCTCCTACAGGGGCGCTGGGGGCTCCTACAGGGTCTCTGGAGGCTGCATGGCCCTTAAGAGCTGTTTAAGAATAGGACGAGGCAGCTGGGCATTTTCTGTTGCCACTGCCAGCCTCAGGCCACTGCCTAGTTAGTGACCATCGGATTGTTGTGAGAAGGAATTTGGTTTTGTTTTCTCTAAGTTTGCTTTATGTTAAGTGAGAAAAGATCACTTGCAAATATAGTTCTCCAAAGGTGCAAAATTTGAGAATGCTCCAAGATCGATATTTAGAAAGAAACCATCACTGGTTGGAATCCTCAGGTCTTACCACATTTATCCATTTAGAGCTTCAATTAGTATGCGATGAAGTTAGCCTTCCCAGTTTCTGTACTTTCAGGCATGGTTTAGGCACAGGCTCTTTAGGGTAAGCTAGGAAAATGTGGGTATGTGTAAATGATGCTGAGTATCCATATTCACAACCCATTACAAATCCCAAGTTTTCAATTCTGTGAACATAATAAATATTAAAATATTATTTCAAAGCTATCATAAGTAGCATATTTATTGCTCAGTTTAACTGTTTATAGTTGTTCTCTGTCTGGGTTGATGGGACAGAATAGGGTTAGATAGTGTCAGAACTGGGACCAGAATAGGTGCCCTTGCTCTTAGTATTCTTCACACCGTCTGCCAGCCCTGAGTTCTAGGGACAGTGTGATGAAGAAATTACACGCAGGAATCCCTTAGCCAAAAGGGCAGACAGCCCTATGATTTGGAAGTTCTATTTTAAGACCAGTTAAAAGAGAGAAAATTCAGTTCATGGCTCAGTTGTCAATCACGGGGTCTGGGATGTCCCCGGGCAATGCTCAGCCAAGGCTCGGCTCCTGTCGACAAGACGACACACAATATGTTGAAAGGGAGGCATTAAAGACCTCGGCAGCAGGAGGAGAGGGTAATACAGCCTCCCAGGAGTGATAAGAGCAGGAACAAATGTGAGCCGGAGATCAAACGTCAGCCCGCTGCCGCAGAGAAGACTGGGAAGGGACAGCGGGCAGCCTCCTCAGGGAAGAGCCAGTGCGTGGGATCGGTGCTCAGAGAGAGGAGCACGATTGATCTCCAAAATAAACAGATGGACAGATCACAGCCCCATTTAGGCACTGCTTTGAGATGACTGCCACTAGGGTTTCGGGTTTTCTTCTATAAGTAGTTCACAGCTTTGCCAGAATATAAATAGAGTGCATGGAGACGCGCAGCTAGAAGATGTGAAAGCCCAGTTTCTTTACTTTCTTTTTCAGAAAACCAAAGCCCAAGGTGGTTAGGTGCCTAAGTTGACAAAGCTGGGTAGTAACAGCGCAAGGTGAGACACTGGGTCTCTATAGATATTGGGCCTCCTGTGTGAGGTCCCTGGGGTTGAGTCCAACACAGTTGAATGGGGCACGCTGACAGTTTTCAACAAGTCCTCAATCAGCTGGCAAGGAGGGACTGTGAAAAAATAGGAAAGGGCAGCCCAGAAAGCACGGCATGGACAGCCCTTCCATGATGCTGAGCGATTTGTACAAAGGGCCAGGAGCTGCTGGCCTATGCAGGGCGAGTGACACTTGGGGGAGATGGAGACTGGAGTGTTGGTCCTGGATTGCACCTGGGACAAGCCTGTGCGGGTCAGCTCCTACGGCCACGCATTCTTAGGGTTCTTCATGATCAATGGCTGCGAGGACAGTTAGCCACAGAGTGGCCCAAAGCTGTGCAGGTGCCGAAACATATCTACCAGTCATGGACTCCAGACCTGTCTTCGTCTACACCTGCCACGTTTGGAGAGACTCAGACTCTGTGGTTCCGCTTTCAGCCAAGCTCTTGGTAGTGGTGCACGTCATCCTCAGTGAGACCCACGGACGGCCATGCATCACTTAGCAATGGGGACACGTTCTGAAAAATACGTTGTTAGGTGATCCTGTTGTGTGAATAGCCTAACACTGTCGCACTTGGATAAACTAAGCAGGCTGTGGTGTCACTGGGTGACGTCATCTTTTGGGACCACTGTCTCACATTTGCATGACTGTCAGCTAATGGAGCAGGATTGAGTATCGGTCTGCTCAAGCTGCCATTGCAAAACAGACAGAAGAGGGGGTTAGGCAGTGGAGAGTCACCTTGTCACAGCTCTGAGGCAGAAGGCCCAGCTTGAGGGGCTGGGAGGGCTGCTTCTAGGCGAGACCCCTCTTCCAGGCTTGTCAATAGCCACTTTCTCGCAGTGTCCCCACTTGTCCCTTCTCCTGGTGTCTTCTCATCTTCCTGTGAGGACTCCAGGCTTATTGGTTAGGGCTCCATCTCTACCTTGATCACCTCCCTTAAATCCTTCTTTCCAAACACAGCCACACTGGGGGTTAGAGCTCCAACAAATGGACTGGTGGGGACAAATTCACTCATAATCCTCAACAATCCTCTGAGAACCCACCCAGTAGCAAGGGTTCTTTATTTCTGGGACATAAACCCATGTCCTAGGCAAGTTGTCCCTAATGGGGTCACAACACGCAGGTGAGAGCTTTGATCAACATGGAAATAGCCACACTCATCCAAGCTGCTGGGACAGTGGCTGTGCTAGGGAAGCAGTGAGCAGGGGGAGTGGAAAGGCTCTGAAAAGCCATCGCTAGATCTACCAGTTACCTGGCTGTCTGTCCCTTGTACAGTCATGACAAACGCCTTCTGTGTGTGTTTGTTCCAGTGATCCAGTGCTGTGTAACAATTCACTTCAAAACGCAGTGGCTTAAACAACAATGACATTGTTTTTCCTTCTCATGAGCCTGTCATTTGGGTGGAGATTGTCTGAGATCTGCTTGTTCCCACTCTTTGCGATCCACACTGGCAGAAACCGCACTGAATCAGTGCCAGGGCTCCCACTGGAACACTCACAGGGTGCCTCCTCACATGGCGGGGGCTTCCCACAATATGGCGGCTCATTTCCAAATGCAGAAGCTAGGTGCAAGTTCTAGGTACAAGGTCCTTCCATGACCACACCTCTGGAGTGTGCAGTATCCCCAGCCCTGAATGGTAATTCATCAGGACATCCACAAATACCCAACTAATATCAGGGTGAGGAAAAAGCAGACTCCATCTCTGGGTGGGTAATGGCAAAGTCCAAAGAATCCATGGGACCAGAAACATTGCCATGGAAAAATTTAAAAAGAAAGTACAACCAACTGCAATGTTGTGCTTTAGTAAAAAGTTTAAAAGAAAACTTGTTACAATAAAACTGGGGAAAATGGCAGTTTGGGAGGAACAGGTAGAAATAAATAACAAACCAGATTGCTATCAACTAGCCTACAATCCTATCTCACACCTCAATCCACCCTCGATCTTCTAAGGAGCCTCCATTATCGGAAACATCTGTGATGTGTGACCATCTTATGTGAAGAAAAAGCGTGGAATACACAAAGAGCCAACAGCAGTCCCACTGTGGTGCTAAGGAGGGTTATCTCTCAGGGCTGCTTGGGACTTGTGTATTCTTTTCCAGTCATTTGTAATCATAGTGGAAAAAAGAACATTATCTACAAAATAAGAGGCTGCACTGTTCAGGAAATGGAGCATGGAAAGGATTTGTGCTGCGATGTAGAGATTAGAAAGAACAACTCCTGTGAATTCATAAACCAAATGCAAATGCAGTACACTGTAGTGTAACTTCAGTATGACTTCAAAGGATTTGTTAAAGGAAGAACGAGGAATTCTCCAAAGCCATATTAAATACTGATGTTTTCCCCCCAGAATGGAGCAATAATTCTATTAGAATGATGCCAAAAAGATTTTCAACCCCCTGATGATATCAGAGTTCGTCCTCATTGAATCATCTGGATGACATTTCCCTGGTCAGCACTGCCACTAGGTTATGCTCAAACACACATTGGTCCGACCTTACCCCAGGACCGATCCATCCATCCATGTGGTCTAGCCTAAAATGCCCCTTGGTAAGAATGTGGAGAAAAGTGTCCCTTGCACACTGTTGATGGGACTGTAATATACTACAGCCATTATGGAGAATAATATTGAGGCTCCTCAAAGGATCAGAAGTAGAGCTGCCATGTGATCTAGCAGTCCCACCATTGGGTATGTATGCAAAGGAGATGAAATTAGCGTGTGGAGGAGATATCTGCACCCCACAGTTGTCACTGCACTATTCACAGTAGCCAAAATATGGGATCAATCTAAGCGTTTGTCAGTGGATAAGTGGATAAAACTAAGATGGCATAAACACAGTGGAATATTATTCAGCTGTGAAAAGGGATGGAATTCTGCCATTTACAACAATATGAATGAACTCAGAAGCAATGATGGTGAGTAAAACGAACCAGAAGGATGAACCCTGCGTAATCTGGCTCACGCATGAAATCTAAATAGAAGTGGAGAAGGTAACAGAGGATTCCAGAGACTTGGGAAGGCGAGGAACCTCCAGAGGCTGGTCAATTGGTAGAAAGTTGTGATTAGATGTGAAGAAGAAATTCTGATGTCCTGCGATGCAGTGGCTGAGGGTTCACACCCCAGGTTGTGTGCTCTCAGAAAAAAAGCTAGTGTCACCAAAGTGCATTTATATCTTGAGTGTCTTCCTCTTCCCGGGGGCACCTCAGCGTGCCATTGGGTACCGTCGAGGTGACTGACCTGGGGCCAGCTGATTCTTCTCCCTCTGACGAAGACAGCTGAACCTGCTGTTGGGTTGAGTGTATTAAAGACGATTCCCCTCCCTCCAAGCTGGCTGCTTCCTGGTGATCCAGGGGGTGGGTCCTCACGTCCTGCACCAGGCACCCGGCCTCGGGATTGGGCTCTTCTGCTGGAGAACAGCAATCATTCTCCTTGACTTTGGCTTCTGTCTCGAGGAGGAGGTCAGTGTTTTCTGACCGAGTGTTCGTCAATTGCGTCTCTGTCAATCTGTCACCGTTACTGGGCTGACCTCTCCTCCAGAGCCTTTCTACTTCCAAAACGTACAGCTATATTTGAGAACGGGGTTAGGAAGGTCCTTTAATGGGTATATAATAAAGCATCGTTAATGAATGTGGGTTAAAGATCTAACACTGCACATTTTTATCGTGATCTTGGAGAAAGTTGGAGAAGGCACATCTGCACAAAGAGTCCGGAGCCCTCAGAGATTTATTGTGATGGCTGTCTACCTTGGTCCCATCTTGCTCAGATGTGGAAGGTCACAAGTGTCACCTGCCTCGCTGGGGTGAGGTTTAGATAGGTACAAGAAGAAAGTGCCGGGTGCAGAATAAAGGCTCAGGCCTGGTTCAGGTTGTCCTATTTTGGAGTGTCGGGAATACTCTAGTCTAGCAAGGAGGCTGAGAAAACAAAACAAAACAAAACAAAAGTAGACCAAAAAATGGGAGAAGCCATAACGGGGGGCCAAACAACGTATTATGTAAGTAAGGTCAAAGGTAAGGGATGCTCTGTGCACCAGAGATTCCCTGCAGGGACAGAGCTGAATTCGCTGTGGGTTGGAAGAAGGGATGGAAGTTCCCTAATGGGAATTCTGTGGGTAGGATGTAGGCAGGATGTCCCTGACTACACATGTAAGGTAAGAGTTCTGAGCAGAACTGACTGAGTTGCGTGGGCACACAAGGGGTGGTCTAAGGGCTGAGAAGTTCCTGTGTCACCTTCTCTCCCAAGAGTTAAAGGAGTGGGATGTGGTGAGCCATGCCGCCTAAGTGGGAGAACGACCAGGTCACAATTGTAGACGAAGAAAGATGGATCTGCAGCATCTCGACATGCTGGACAGAGAGACTGGGCGCTGGGAAGTGGTAAGGGAGCCGTGCAGGTCAGGGCTGACTGCTGGGGCTGGAGTGGATGCAGGAGGACACGGACAGTTGCCAAACCCAAGGCACCTGGGGCTGGCATTTGGCTTGGAGGCAAGGCCTGGGGGAGCTGGCTTGACATGGGTCTGCATGGCCAGCGTGGGGTTCTAGCTCAGATTGCATCCTGTTCACTTATAGACGCTGTGTGTGTGAAGGAGAGGTCAATGGTCCTTAGAGAGGGACAGGCAAGGCACCCCTACCATACCCGTTAGCATTTCGCTAAAGGAGCATGGACGTGAGTTTGGAACCCAAGTCCTCACCCCTTCCACCTGCCCCAATGACGTCTCAGAGTTTGATTTCCTCCCCTGCAAAACAAGAACTGACTAGATATTACACAAAGTCACTGTGAACGTGATGAATCTGTGGATGCCATACCTGCTCCTTTTAGGAATCAGGGAGGCCTTTCCAGTGTTTGTCTGCAGCAGCGTTGTTGGCAGCTGAGGGTGTTTGTTGCTGGCGCCCGGAGATGGGTTTCCTAAGCTGGCCTCCAGGGGCTGTGTTGCTCTTAACCTCTATTTACCCAGGAATTTCTTCTCTCTCTCTAGGGCTTCTGCTGCTTTAGCGGTGCGTACAATTTGTCTTATACTCCAAATTAAATTAGAGTCTTTGCTGTTTAACAAGGCACGCGATCTGTTGCAGTAATATTGAGCCTATATTTTTGTCCTGGAGACGAACGTGCCAGATAAGGGAGGTTTGCATTTTGTGCCGAGACTCGACCTGCTTTCCCTGTCTCGGATTCTTACCTTCCGTGCCCGCTTCTTTTCTCTGGTCCATTTGTCAACGCAGGAAGCCTCCTGCCCTCAGGCAGAAGTTAGGAGGCCTGCACCAGATTTTTCCTTCTAAGGTGGGAACCTATCTGAGGAAGGTTCTGAACTTTAGTCTCCAGAATGTCTGGAGGAGGCAGGGAAGGTGTGTATCTGTGGGTCTCTGCAGCATTTTACTATGAAATGGACATGCAGCCAAGTGGGAGAAATGTTTAGTGACTGTCCTTGAACCTATCAGCTAGGTTCTACCTCGACACTTTAACACAAAGCAGTCCCTCCCTTATCCATGGGGAGTGCATTCCAAGGCCTTCAGTGGACACCTGAAGTCCTGGGCAGCAGCACGCCCGGCAGAACCCACTCTTCCTGTGCACAATCACAGTTAGAGATGGGCAGAACTAACTACTGACAAAATGGAATAATTACAGCAATATACTGTAGTAAAATGACCAGCGACACACTTGTGGTGCTTTGGGCCACCATCAAGGAAGGGCTCCTTGGACCCAAGCACTGCAGTGCCACCACAGCCCATCTGGTGACAAAGATGACCGCCACCCACGTGACTACGGGTCAGCAGTGTGTGCAGACAAAGGGATCGCTCGCTTGCCTGCAGGGCAGGAGGGTGTGGGATGGGCAAGATTTCATCCTATTGCTCAGAATGGTGTGCAATTCCAAACTTAAGAATTATTTATTTCTGGAATTTTCCATTTAATATTTTGGATGATCACTGATCGGGATCAACTGAAACCCCAGACAGCAAAACCACAGGTAAGGAGGACTCCGCATTATCATGGCTCCCTCGTCTGTCCTTGTGTTGATCGCTGTCGTTTTCATATAGTATAAAGATACCAGAGCACCTCTGCCAAGTGCTTCAAACGTGCTAATTTTAATAAATTAACAATTGATAGTATTTATAGAGTCTTTGCTGTATCTCAGGCACTGTGCTGAACACTCTATATGATATGACCCCGTTTCCTGTTCACAGTCCTCCAAAACATTTAGATTGTCTCCACCAGCAAGATGAGGTTTGAAGCCAGGTCTACACTGTAAAACTCACATCAGTATTGGACAATATCACGGGGTGGAGTCAGGCCACCGAGCTCTCATCCAGGTACAGGGGAGGCTGGTTCCAGGCCAGTAATAGGTTGACCACCAAGATCACTGAGTGATTCACCAGGAAGAAATAGCCAAGGCCTGGGCTGGAAATGAAGTTCTAATGAAGTACAATATGATATGGCAGGATCCAGAGCCCTGGGAATCTGAGGCCGTGATTAGCAGGCACTGATGCCGAGCAGAGACCAGGAAATTAGACACAATTGTAAGGAGAGACAGCAGACAAGGCCCCTCAGGATCCTTGCTCTTCTCTCCCTATTTGTCTTGGAGTTCCAACAATCTAAACTAATGTCAGCTTAAAATCTCCCAAATCCAAAGCATCTCTGGTTCCAAGCACTTTGGACAAAGGATGCTCCACCCTATCAGAAACCCAGGGAGCAGTTCTGTGACCTTTCCAGTGTTGGTTGGTACACCTGCAGACTTCTACCTCCAAAGCTCTTACTTCAAACCTCGTCTGTCTTGTTGTAACATAAGGTCCTCTTGTTCTTAGGATAAAAAATACCGTTGCTCACTATCACCCATAAAATATTGCTTCATTAACTTGAAGACTGTAATTAACTGCACATCAGCCTTCCGGCTCCAGGCAAATATCCATAATTCCTCGAGTCTCTCCTTGCAGTCTGCTTCTAACCTGTTAATCATTTTCCTTGCCCTCTTGCCATCGTTGGAAGAAGAGAAAAAAGCCCTTTAAATGGAAACTAATCACACTTGGCGCTGTGTTAAGCACTGTACAGATGTCTCCATGTTAAATGAAAGCAGAAACGCACCAGCCCACACCAGCACAGGTGTGTGCATGCGCATGAACAGATATCATTTTAAGATGGGTTAACAGTCTCGGCGAAAAGGAAAAAGAGGAAGTTATTTATTTTGCAAAAGATTTAACATGTAATCATTTCAAATGACAAATTCCCTTAGGTGTCTTTAAAAATGAGATTTAATTTATCCCCTTCTAAAAATGCTTACAGCTGTTTATTTTGCCAAGGTGCCAACGGTGCATGTGAGTCTGTTTGTACAGACTTCTCTGCCCTCTGCAAGATATTTTATGAAATATAATTGTAGCAAAACAAACAAAAACATAGGAGAAGGAGAAAAGAAAAGGGGTCTAGACCTGAGTGTACCTGGTGTGGTGAGGTCTGTGTGGAGGAGAAATGAAAGCTGTCGTTACAGAAAGGAGTTGATCTGGTAGCTGGGAAAGGCCAGGAGGGGTAAATGACTGAGAGACGGAGGCAGACAGGTGGAAGGAGGAAAGTGTGCTTAGCACTGGGCCGTCACCTTTGACCGCCTGGCATAGAGTGTTAGTCAGGGCAAGCTAGTCATTGCTGCAATAACAAACTCCTGGACTGCAGGAGTCTTGGCCCTGCTTGGTGACTAGGTCCAAGATCTTCACACCCTCGTTCTGAGCAGTGAAGAATCACCTGGTAAGTTTGCTATCACTCTATCCATTCTGGTGAGTAGGTTTGGGGTGGACTCAGGGATATTCCAGGTACAGAATGATAAGCAGCAGCTGGAACCAACAACAGGATTGGGCTCATGAATATGGTACTTTTCCTGAGGGAAAAAGAGGGGTCCCCACATCACGGGGATAGTGGCATCTGGCAGGACAGCAGTGAATAAGGCTTGTGAGCAGACAGTTCTGGAAGTGGCACTCCTGGGTACGGTGCCGCTCTCTGTAGGCTGTGAACTCCAGTGGGGTGGAAGCTGGGATGATGCGGGCTTCTGGGATTTCCCTGCTCATGGAACCCCTAAGCAAGTGCTCAGTAAACACCAGAGTGAAATGGGGAGGAAGTTGGAGATGAGGAATCTGGGGCGAGGGGAGGGAAGGAGGGGTGCAGGGGAGGGAATTTCCTGAAGAGCGTGCTCCACCTGTTCTGGAAGTAGACTAGACCCTGGAAGGACTTTTACTTTTGCTTTGTGCTCAACTCCGCCAGGCCTAGAATCAGTATCTCTTTCATAAGGACCAGATCATGTGCCCAAGTTGGGAGAAACATTGGAAAATTGAGTTTTGCCAAATTGTTTGACAATAATGAGAAACAAAAAAGTCTGGGGCTGGGAGTGTAGCTTGGTGGAGTGCTCGCCTAGCATGTTCCAGGCCCTGGGTTCTGGTTCCAGGCCCAGCACTGAGAAAAAACCAACCAACCAACCAACCAACCAACAACAACAACAACAACAAAAACCAGCTCATGGGTGTTTGGTGCAGATGCAGTATTTTTTCCTGAAGAGTTTCAACCATGCCGGGTTGCATCCTTGGACCTGGAAGCTGCAGATACAGAGGAGTGAGTGAAATTCCATTAGAGATCAACCAGAGATGCCATGGGATGTGGCGCTCCATAGCGTTCTCTGGTTATCGCGGAGAAGCCGCGGGTGCTGAGCTTCTGCCTTCGCGGAGATGATTTTTGCGTTCGTGGTGCTGACCTTGGTGAGTGCGGAGGTCGTTGTGTGGCACACATAATGCCTAGGGGGTGGCGAGGCTGAGTGTGAGAGAGGCGACCATCCTGCCATCCTGTCTTGGAGCACACGCAAATCCAGCCCTGGGCTGCCATGGTTACTTAGTCCTCTCATTTGGGCTTGTTAAGTAATTACTACGTAAATTATTAGGATAATGTAATATGCATGACTAAGGAATGACACATTGTAGCTAACTTTCTTAATTTGTTGCCATAGCTACATTTCTAGAAGTTCTAAATTGTCCCTCCTTCTGTGTCTAAATTACTGCCCATTCTGCTATTTGTTTAGTCTTTTTTTTTTTTTTTTGGTACTAGGGATTGAACCCAGGGGCACATAACTCCTGAGCCACATCTTCAGCCCCCCCCCGCTTTTTTTATATTTTGTTTAACGACAGGGTCTCACTGAGTTGCTTAGGGCCTTGCTAAGTTGCTCAGGCAGGCTTTGAACTTGTGAGCTTCCTGCCTCAGCCTCCAGAGCTGCTAGGATTACAGGTGTGCGCCACTGTGCTGGGCCATTTGTTGGGTCTTGATTGTGTGGTGGGAGGACGTCAAGTCCAGGCCTGGAGTTCTCCTTCAGTGTCAGTGCAGGTTTGAGCCTCTGAGTGGCCTCCGTTGAAGGTGAGAAGGCCTGAAAGATGAACTGGGATCAGGCAGCCCATCTTCGTCTGCCGGCACCTAGCACAGCCTCTTCCCTTTTGGCCTCCCAGGTGGTGTTTCCTAACCAGGAGCAGGAGAGCCAGTCACCATGGCTGGCATGCAAACCAAAGGCCTTCTGGGCCACACCGGGGAGGTCTGAAGGGAAGATGTGAACCTCGTTTCCCATAAAATATTGAAGAACATATTAGTCAACCCTGTAGCTGGAGGCAGACCTGCCAGGAGACAAGAGAAGGCACCAGAACAGGGTTTTCCATCTTCTGGGAATAGAAAGACAGATTTTTATCACTGCGCTTCTTATCACCCCATTTTTAAAAGGATGCTCTAAGGTAGATCGGGAGTGATGGGGCGAATGCAGACAAAACGAAAGCAAGAACAAGGCTCTAACTTAAACTAGCAGAGCTCAGGTGGAAGACGAAACAGCAGCATCTGAGGAGAAATACATTAAATAATATAGACACTTTATTTTTGTAACAATAGCAACAAAACTATTACAGCTACCAGAAATAGAAAAAAATACCAGAAAAATAAGCAGTGTGAGAGAAGACGCAGTACCTTAAGCACGTTTGTGTTTTAATGATTAAATAATCAAATTCTAACACAACTAGGATTGGATCCATCAGTATCTGTCTACCTCTAACATCTCTACACCTCCATAAGCTTCCGACCTCCACAGATTTCACCTCCTCTTCCAGCATCCCTGAAAGCATTGGCCTTCACTGAAAACTTAATAAAAATTCCCCGAAGCGGAAATTGTAGGGTTCATATTTTCTGATCACAAAGCAAAGTCATAATAATGATTATGAATGCTTAAAATACCCACTTGCTTAGAAATTAAAACAAAAACTATAATAAGTTTTTGAGTCTAAAAGGAAATCAGAATCATAATTATAGGCCATTTAAAAAATAACAGCGAAGAAACAATGCCAATCAAGTCCTAGGAAATGTAGTTCAAGCAGAAGTGAGAGAGAAACGTGCGTCCCTGCAGGCTCAGATGTTTACACGGGAGGATGTAAATAAACAAAGTGCGCATCTCCCTTTGCATCCAGGCAACAGGGTTCTGAGGGAGGGAGGGAGGGAGGTGGAGCCTGGCAGGAACCTCCTTGACTTTTGTACTCGTTCTTTATATTTGCCCCCAAATCCCTGACCCCCTACCCCAAACACGTACTGTTCTACTGGGAATTGATATTTTTTGACCCCTGTCTTAGTCCATTTCCTGTTGCTCATTGCACTACACCACAGACAGGCTGAGTTATCAAGAAAAGAGGTTTTCTTTGGCTCAAGGCTGTGGTCCAAGGTTGGAGGGCCGCATACACGGATGGCCTTCTCTCTGCACCAAGAATTCCGAGATGGGGCAGGGCATCAGGCTGCATGGACGGGGGTGGGACTCAGCCAAGTGGGCTTTCATAGCAGACCTGCCAGTGAGATCACTCAGCCACCCACTGACCCCTTAGCTGCGTGCATGGACTGATCCGTTAGTGATGATGGAGCCTCTGAGAGTTCCCAGCAAGTCCTGCCTCTTAACATTCCGTAACGAGGACTGAGCTGGGATTTGAGTTCCAGGGTGGGAAGCCCACAATGCCTCCCTTCACACGCACTGGCGTAAAACACGGCGGCGAAGGCAAGGTTAGCCACAGGGACTCCCCACAGCCCAGGGTGCTCAGATCCGCATTCCAGAACAACCCGCAATTCCAGTGACTCGCACACTCGAACACAAGGCCCAGTTAATTGAAGCCAAGAGGCACACGTGGCCTGTGAGCCTTTCCTAAGACGCCAGATGGATGTCAGTGAAGGAATCCACGTGACGTGCAGCGTCTAGTTGGTACGTTCCAGGTGCCCCAGGCATACTAACTAGGAGATCATTTCACGACATATATGTGTGTGTGTAGAAACACCGTAATGCTCTTACAACTAATTATAACTTTTACTGTTACACATAAGCAGATTTGGGTACATCGAGGCAAGGGAGTTGGTGCGATTCTATTGGAGGGTGCATTAGGCATTCCTTATCCGGGTACCAGCTTGCCCACAGCTAGGGACTGAGCTCATGCAGCGTAAGGACTCTTACTGCACCAAGCCTGAAGGGACTGTCCTGTCCCTGCTACTTTGGTTCCTGCTTCTTCTGCTGTGGTCATCTTGTTACAGGTACCTGCAGCCCTGCAGTCTCCGTGGTGAGATCTCAGTCTGCAGAGCTGCAGCCCGTCAGCCTACAAACCCACGCCTGTCAGCTGCTATGCTGCTGAAGTTCCCCTTCCATCCCACCACAGCCAGCTGCATGACTCAGCCGGGGCTGGAACCTTCCGACTCCTTCAAAACAAAAGGTCATGAAGTCTTGTCCGTATGCTGTACTCCCACATGAACCCTGGGTGGATTAAAGTGCCAAAAAAGTAATTCATGATCTATTCAAATAAGTTAATTGATAGCTATATGAAAAAGACCCTTTATAAACATCAAAATCTATAAGTTGTATCTTAAATATCTCAAACTTGCATTTGTGCAAAACATCAGGAAAGATGGCAGGAAGAATATGAAGGGCAAAGAGTGGTTACAATCACTTTATTTAAAAGGATCTTTTGAATGTATAAGAGAAGATCTCCAGAGAGGCACATTCAAAGGGTATAAGTAGACAAAAGCCAAATTGTCCGAAATTCCCAACCTCATGAGAGTAAGCCAAAAGTTGACGAATTAAAGCAACACAGAGGACAACTTTCTTCCTCTCAAGTGCAGGAGGGAATGAAGCACTGGAAATTGTATGGGGCTCCGCATGGTGAGACTGGGCTTCTCCAAACAGCTGATGGGAACATAAATGGATACCAATTCTGAAAAGCTTCCTGGCAATATGTGTGATGATGTTTTAAATTGTTTATGCCCTGACACAGTGATTTAGTGCTGAGGAATCTGTCTTGTGAAAATAATCAGAGAGGGGGACAAAGATGTATGAACAAGACCATTCATATTTCTCCATTATTAATTCACTAGTAGAGAAAATTAAAGGGAGACTAAATGTTCAACAGGAGAAGGGCTGGCTGAGACCAGGCTTGGATCGTCACGCAGACGCCGAACATCAGTGGTGACCTGGGGATATGCCTACATGAAAATGGTGCAAAGACATGCAGTAGCAAATGACCCACGCAGAGCTGTGCTCTTACACATGCACTCGCACTAGTGGACAGCTGTGGCCTGGATGTCTGTGTGCCCCCAAGTTCACGTGTGGAAACACCACTCCCCATGTAGGGATATTAAGAGGCAGTGCCTTGGGAAATGATTAGGAGGCCAGGTCTCCACTCACATGGGGTTGGCTCCTCGGCCATGAGAGGATGTCATCCATCTGTGAGGCATAAAGGGAGTCTCCCAAAACCAGATGTGCTGTCACCTTGATCAGGGACTTCCCAGACTCCTGAACCATGAGCAATGAATTTTTGTTTCTCTGAGTGACCCTGTCTCAGGTGTTTTGTTATAGCAGCTGAATGGACTCATGCACACATGAGTTCACACACACAGGTGTCTGCACACACATATACACTTTGGAAGGAAACATGAAAGTATTTGGTGAGGGGCCGTTGCTCTGTGGGCAGCGGTTTTCAATCGCTTTTCTGCCCTTCTTAGCATTTTGCTAACATTTTACAATGAGAGTGATTGCTCCCTCAATCTCAGAAGCGAAGCAAACATTCTTTAAGTGCATGAGTGACCAGGAAGATGGCAAGATTGTTGGGTGAGACTTAGAACAAAATCAATAAAATGACACTCAGATGGCTTTTATCCATTGCTTCCTGTGTGCCAGCCCTTGGGGTAGGGTCTCTTCACTAAGATACCCACTTAACATATCAATCTGCAAGGAAAGCACTTCCCCCACTTTACGTAAGGTAAGGACAGGTTCAGAGAGAGTGAGGGGACTGCTAAGACACCCAGCAAGTAGATGACAGAGGAGGAACCCCTCCTCCTGCACTAACCTCGGAGGCTTCCCAGCACAGCATGGATGTGTACCTGGGCATCTGCCGGACAGCAGCGGTCAGGTTACAGCGGATATGACTCAACCCAGTGGACAGGAGTGAAATTATTAGCTCAATTGAAAAGAAAAGATAGCTTGATAAACACTTTACTACTAGAAATAAACCAAGTGTTTAGACCTCGGTTCCACAGACATTCATGAACTTGGAAGCCGCCAGCGCCATCGATTTCACCGGTGATTTGTAAAGGAGGTATCCACTGGAACCTTCACCCTTCAGTCTCTTTGGACTATAAAAACAGAGCCACAGCTCAGACTTGGCTGTCCAAGAGCAGGGCAGTGCAGACTCTGGCCCTCTGACAGTCTGGCACCGGGGCACAGCGAGCGGGGAGAAGGGCGTGGAGGACCGGGTGGAGGGGTCTTTGCCTCTCCTGGTGGAGCCGTGTCCACTCTAGGCTTTGACTCAGCCCTTGCTGCCCTGCACTGCGACTTATTTTTAAGGTGGACATGTTTCTGTCTCTTCCTCTGTCCCTGCGCCTCCCCAGTTTCAGGGGAAACACGGTTTCCTTTCTTCCCCAGCCCAGGGAGAGCCATCCGTCCTCAGCACACCCACCCTAGGAACCAAGTATTCCAGACTTGGGGACGGCACCAGGAGACCTCAGGAATGACCGTCTCCCAAATGAACAAGTGAATTACAACTCCAGACTGAGACTCAGGGAAGGTGGCCTTTGGGTCACCACTTTAAAAGCCCCTTGTTCCTGCTGATGGACAGAATCCCAGCATCTGGGACAGGAGTTACTGCTAGCAAAGCAATAAGCCTTTTCCTTTTCTCAAAATCATGTCCTCATTATTGGATTGGCATCAGGGACAAGGACTCAGATTTCAGCAACACCCCTCTCCTTTCTACTAGAGTCCTGTGCCTGCAAATATCTTCTTCCCTGAAATAGTTCTCCACCAGCCCGTTGCTCACCGAATGCCTTTCCTCTGATTCATGCATTTATACACATTGAGGGCCCCACCGAGGGCACCCTGCTTCTTTGTGTCTTGGATTGCTGTTCTCTGGGGAATCTGGGGTACTGCACAGAGAGCTGGGGCCACGGCTACCTCTTCCAGGTGCGCAGTCTGCAGCACAAGCTCGGGCAGGGCTTCGGTGGCCTTCACGGGACCCCCCCCAGCCTCACCTTTCCTGTCGGGGTGAGCAGAGCACTCGGGAGGAGCACAGCAGGCTCCCAGGGAAACTGGAAGCTTGTGGGCTTCTGCTGAGGATTTCACACCTAGTTCTCTCTGATCAGCAGCTACAGAGCTCATTGCCTTCCTCCTCCCCTGTCCCCTCCTCTCTCTTGCCCCACCCCCTGTCTTCACAACAGGGACAGAAGAGACACACCACCCCTGAGGCCAGCGGGTGGAAGATACAGCCCTTCTATTTCTGCGGCCTTCCTGGATGTGGTCTAGGTTTCAGATGTAGCAGATAGGATTTGCAAAATGAGGCCGGAGGTTGTAGCTGCCTATTAACCTTCCTGTCCAGAGATTCTTCCCCTCTATTTTTCATTCCTTGGGTTCATTTCGTCAGATTTTAGAAAGGAGGCAGTGTCCTTTGCTGTCTTCCTTATTTCCTCCTCCAGTCTTCTGCCCTCCATTCTGACCCTTCCCTCTGCATCCCTAATTGGTCCTGTACTGGTAGGAAGTCCACTCCTGTCGTGAGGAGTGACACCCACAGCCACCTCTCCAGTCAAAATAAAACCCGATCCAGAAGCTCTTCCCATGTTTGCTATGGCTTGAATGCCCCCTTCAAAACTCATGTTGGAATTTAGCTGCCACTGTGGTGGCACCGGGAAACGGGACCTTGAAAGGTAATGAGATCATGAGTCCGTCCTAGGCCCTCATCCTGCAGTGGGTGAGTTGTAAGAGGCAGCTCTCCCCTGAGGGCTCTCTCAGCATTCAATGACATGCCATTTGGCAGGGCAAGGCCTTCAGCAGAGGTGGTACTTTGAACTTGGACTTCTCATTTTTAGGACAGTAAGAAATGACTTTCTTTTCTTTATAACATACGCAGCCTGTGGTATCCTGTTATAGCAGCAGAAAGCAGACTAAGACAAAGTTTGTCAAAATAACAATAACACTGTTATCAAGCACAGTTTGTAGTCAATGAAAACTAACGACTTCCTGTCCCAGGAAGATGGAGGACTGTTCTATTTCGTGGTCCCTTACACTCTCTCCCTCCATCCTCTCATCTGCTCCCTCTCATGCTTTTATCTCCCGAGATGCAAAACTATGCATGGACATCAATTAAGTATTTGAAATAAACATTCAAAAATAATTTTAAATGAATCTAACCCTAACACTAACTTTCTGGAACAATCAAGTTAGTTCTTCTTTGCTTCATTTTAAGACACTGCCAGGCATAGTGCGATGGCTCAGTAGAAAGGCTGAGAATAGGAACCATGTGACTTTGCCAGTATGTGTCCTGGGATCTAGTACAGTGCCTGGCACATGGGACTTGAATGACTGACCTGAGCCCTGGTCATTTGCTTCTGTAACAACGTGTTCTATTTCCTAACATCCCTGGCATTGCATGAAACCTGCTGCAAAGGCATAGAGCATGGTGGTTGGGAGACAGATCTGGAGACTAGCTGTATTGGGTTCAAAATTCTATTACAGAGCTGTATGATCTTGGGTAAATTACTTAACCCCTCTGTCTTTCCATATCAAAGTAAGTAAAAAAATGGGAAATAATAATATATATGTAATAAGGTGTTGTGAACATTAATATGGCTCATACACATGAACCATGAAAGAAGGGAAATAAAATCTCTATACACAAATACAGCCAGTTCAGTGGTGGTGGAGCTGCCCCCCCTGCTCCAGGATTCTCCTTCTGGTCAGCCAGAACACATGCCCTCCAGCTTCCCATGGGCCCTAGTTCTCACTCTGGAGCTAAGCAGGGCAAGTCAACATGGTTCTGTCATGACAAATCCCTTCACAGAGCTAAGTGAGTCCAGCATGGGCTGAATTATGTCCCCTGGAAAGACATATTGGCCTGACCCCAATATGTCCTTTTTGAAGGACATATTGTCCTTCAAAACGTGGCCTCTTTGGAACAGTGTTGCTGCAGACACGATCACTAAGATGAGGTCACCTGGGAGCAGGGTGAGCCCCTAATCCACGGTGACCCAGGAGAGGTGGAAGCTGTGAAGGGGGCCACACGGGGGGAACACCATGTGCAGACAGGGAGTATTCCATCCACAGCAGAGACCACCAGGGCTGCCAGAGCTGGAGGAGGCAGGGAGGGATTCTCCCCCAGGGGCTTCAGAGGGACATCGCCCTGACCAAGCCTTATTCAGATCTCTGGCCTCCAGGGCAGAGGGAGGACACTTTTCTGTTGTTCTAGGCCATCCAGTGTGTGGCACTTGGCTCCAGCAGCCCTGAGAGCCTCGTATGGTGGCTTACCTGCTCCGGGATTCTTGCCCCAGGTCTGTTGACCATTTTTAAAATTTCTAAAAACAAACAAAGCACAGGACCTTGGAGGTTCTCCACTCACTTAATTTCTAGAGCATTTCTTCACCCAATCATCATTTTCTGGGAGTGGGAAATCCTGTTCTATATAAAAGCACCCCAATCTTGCTCAGCCTGTGGAGGAAGGCAGGCCCTTCCAAGGCAGGGTTCTGATGTGTAATTTTTCAGTCTTGCTAGACCAAGTATTGGGGTACAACCCAAAGGTGGGAGTGCAGGATGTGTGTGGGGTCATGCCACTTTTCCCCCTGTAGCCAGCAAGGCTCCCTGGAGAGAGTGAATTATTCACAGGTGCTGTGAGATCCCGGCTGGGAGAACTCCAGGCTTGTTAGGGGGCTCAGAAGTGGGATCCATTCTCCGTGCCCACTTTCTCTCAGCCTTAGAAGCCAAAGTCAATAAATAACTTTCCATTGGGGACTTACACTGTGGCACAGAGCAGGTCAGCTGACAAAATCGTCTCCAAAGAGGTGGCTGTGAAAGAGAGCACTGCCTGGTTTATAGGTGCGCTGGTCCTCTGAGCCTGATCTTTGACACTATCAGCTCCTGTGCCAGTCAAAAGGGGGCTCTTCCAGGGAGGAAGTGGAGGATGAAATCACAGCCTGCTGATGTGGGATGACCGCAGACCCCAGCCCCAGAATCTCTTTGGTTGAAAGGTACTTGGTTTATTTAAAAAGGGTACAACCAGAGCTCATTGGTACTGCTCTGCACAGCCAACCCAAGAGGTGGGGCCCGTTCTGTGGGAAAGTTAGTCTCTCTGTGTCAGAACCCACAAGGGAAGGAAGGGGCTTCCAAAGCTGGCAGAGCTTCAGAAATGGTTGGGAGCCTATTAAAAGTATGGATTCCTGGGCTGGGATTGTGTGCTCAGTAGAGCACTTGCCTCTCATGCGTGAGGCACTGGGTTCAATCCTTAGCACCACATAAAAATAAAGATATTGTGTCCATCTACAACTAAAACAAATATTTTTTAAAAAGTATGGATTCCTGCGTTCTAATCAGAATATGCTGGGTGGGGTCCTGGCATATTTTATTTAGCAATCTCTCCAAAGGACAATTCTACAGCCAGCCCCACATAGCTCCGCAGTTATTTTTTAAAAATATACCTAATATTGTACTTACCTATATGTGATCTCCTTCAAGAATATAAAGGGAGCTGTGTACATTGAACAGTGTTCTTTACAGATGACTTTCCTAAGGCCGATTGGATTTGCCAGGAACCGGAAGACACAGTGAAGAAAGGTATCCAGGAGATGGGAAGAGAGAGGGGGAGATGGACGGAATGAGTGAAACATTAAGGGGGCTTCTGGCTGCGGAAGAAATGGAAGGGCAGGTCAGCACCCTGGTGCACAGGTAGTACTTCAGCTCTCCTGCTGATATGATGACCCATCCAAGAAAATCTGTGAGTTCCCCAAGGCTTGAACACCCACAGGGGAAGAGTTCTGAATTGCTTTTCTACCTCTCATTCCAGCGCAGCTTCTTTCTGACGGTCTGTGTTCTTAACTATGTCAGGCTGTGTTTCATCCATCTCCTTTAAACCTTTCTCCTTTTATTGTCCTAAAACCACCTCCAAGCTTTCTGGGGATTTTGTACATCTTCTATATGGAGTTGGCTCCCTCTTTATCTGCAGATTCAGCATCCACAGATTCAACCGACCATGGACAGAAAACATGCAATTAGAAAATGTATGTCTGAACATAAATAGTTTTTATTTCTTCTCATTACCTCGTGAACAATACAGCATAGTAACTATTTATATAGCATTTACATTGTATTCTGTATTCTAAGTCATCTAGAGATGCTTTAAAATCTACAGGAGGATGCTCACAGGTTATATGCACTATTCCATATGAGCGGGTTGAGCATCTATAGATCATGATATCCACGGGGATCCTAGGAGCAGTACCTGGGGACTTTGAGGACTGGGTATAAAAGGGATCATCTTTTACTATACAGATTTTACCAGCTTCTTAGCTCTGTGAAGCCACAGGAAAGAGAAATTTCTCTTGCTATCATGTGCAGCAGTTTTACCTCTTTTCCTGAAGTTCAGGGGCTATGTCCTTTTGGGGATTCCAACTTTTACCCAAAGTGGGCTTATAAAGACATCCTTTCTATTTTTAAAAAATATGATCTTCAAAGCGACATCTGTGAATAAATTTGTTCCCATATTTTTATATGTGAAAAGATGAGTTTCAGTCTAAATGTCCTGAGATACGACTTTCAGATTGGTGTAATGGGTGCTGCAGAGGGTTCCGCAGAGGCCTACTGTGTTCTAGAAAGGCCAGAATAGACGTGGAGAGAGAGTAGATGCAATATCTGCTGCGTCTCACCTTTTCTTTGGCATACTTCTCCTGAAAGGAGAACCATAAGCCCCCCTGATTCTAACTCAGGCAGAGAACTAAACATTTGGAGAAGGACAGAGTCCTGGAGCTCCTGGGGGAAGATATCTCACATCAAGGTTAAGTTCTTACTCTATGTGGCTTTTCTACTGCTGCTGTAGAAAATTGACAAAATCTTAGTAAATTGGAGCAACATGAATCTATTACCTTACAGGTCTGGAGATGAGCAGTCTGAAATGAGTCCCAGTGGGCCAAAGTAAAGGTGTCAGCAGGGCTGTGCTTTTTCTGGAAGATCTGGGGAAGAATCCATTTCCTTGCCTTTTATATGTCTAGGAGTGGATGAGGATGCCTGTATTCCTTGGTCCAGGACCACTTCATACACGTCAGCAATGGCTGGTTGAGTCTTGAGCTCTCATATCACACCATTCTGATGCTGACTCTCTGCCTCTCTTCCACACTTAAGGGCTCTCCTGGTTATGTTAGTCCCACCTAGATCATTGAGCATAGCACCCCTCTCCCGAGATCAGCTGGTCAGCAAACACTTCCACCTGCTACCTGAATTCTCCTTTGCCATGTGATGTTATCATATTCACAATTTCCAAGGATTAGGTCATGGACATGTGTGGTGGGGGGTGTATTGCTCTGCCCACCATGGAATATGAAGTGACCTTCCACCCCTCCAGACTTCCCCTGCCTAATATGGCAGCCACTAGCTACATGGGACGGCTGAGTACTAGAAATGGGGCCAGTCCAAACTAAGATGTAATATTGATGCAAAACACAATGGATTTGGAAGCTCTAGGATGAGTTAAAGGACACCAAATATCATTAATAGTTTTTATATTGGTTATGTGCTAAAATGATAGTATTTTAGTTATACTGGGTGTTTTAATTAGCTTTTCTGTGACCAAAAGACCTAAAAAGAAGAATTTAAAGGAAGGAAGGTTTATTTTGGCTCATGGTTTCAGAGGTTCATTTAAGTTAAGCCAAACTCCATAGCTCTGGGCTGGAGGTAAAGCAGGAAATCATGGTAGAAGGGTGTGGTGGAGGAAAGATGCTTAGTGTGTGACTCAGGAAGCACACACACACAGAGCTCTGTTCACCAGGGACAAAATGTAAACCCCAAAGCCACACTCCTCGTGACCTGCCTCCTCCAGCCACACCTGGCCTGCCTACAGTTACCACCCAGTTACTCCACATCAGTGGATCAATCAACAGATGACGTTAAGGCTCTAATCACCTCACCTCGGGATGTTCTTGAATTGGTTCATGCATGAGCTTTTGGGAGACACCTCATACCCAAACAATATCATCAAAACGGATTCAACCTTTCTTTTATTCATTTTTGTTAGAACATTTTAAATTACATACGTGGCTTGTCTTTTAATTCTAGTGGACAACCGACGCCACTCCCAACCATCAGTGGGTCCGTGACATCTAAACATCGACATAGTATTTCAAGGAGAGAAGGGATCTTCAGATGACAGGCAGCGGGTGCTCTGAAGAACAGATAACCAGGCTGAGCAGCGCAGAAGCTTTCCAATCTCCTGGCTCTGTGTGTGTGTGTGTGTGAGATAGTTTGGACATGAGGTGTCCCCTAAAAGCTCACGTGGGAGACGATGCAAGAATATCCAAACGATTGGGTTATGAGAGAGGGAATCCAATCAGCTGATCAGCACACTGATGTGGATTAACTGGATGGTAACTGCAGGCAGGTCGGGTGTGGCTGGAGGAAGGAGGTCATTCCTTTTAGGTACATATGTCGTCCCTGTGAGCAGAGCTTTCTCTCTTTGCTTCCTGGTTGCCATGACCTGAGCGGCTTCCCCCACCCCCACATGCCCTTCCACCATGATGCTCTGCCTCACTTGGACCTGGGCCTGTGGAATCCACTGGCCATGGACTGAACCTCTGAAGCTATGAACCAAAATAAACGTTGCCTCCTCTGAGTTCTTCCTGGGATCGTTTGGTCACAGTGGTGTAAAATCTGACTTAAACAGTGTGAGTGTTGGGGGGTCTCACAGGAGACCCCTTGGCTGGCTTCAGGGAGGTGGAACTTTTCCCTGCTCTTCTGTCAGGCCCTCAGCTCTTCTTTAAGGCCAGGAGAGTCCACCCTGCAGACAGTCCACTGCAGAGAACTTCAGGTCGCGTCTTTGCCAAGTGTGTCTCTATGGGATTACCCTGGACGCCATCTTGGCCTCTTCAAAGCACCTCACCTGGACCCCACACCTTCTGCCCAGGTCTCTTTCAGTCTGGCATTCTCTCTCTTTCAGCCCAAGTCCCTCTATTTTTAGCAAACACTTGGACACCAGGACAAGCACCAGGACAAGCCTGTTGGGTTTTTCCTCAAATATATGACCAGCACTTGTCCACAATCAGCTTATGCCTTTCTGACTCAACTCCACCTGCCCCGTGGGCACAGACACCCAGGCTGAGGGGTCCCTGCCCTGCACCAGGCCACACCTCCATGGATGGAGGCTGACTGGTCCATAGGTGCCTGGGGATTGAAACACTTCAACTTGAACTTAGGTCTATCCAAGACTTGGGCAGATCTCTGGTCTTGAAAGACAAGACCCTTATCCCTGCTGGGGTGGCAGGCCTGAGACTTCACAGTGGACCCTCCTTATGTGAAATCAGTGTGACACAAAGGCCTTATCACAGTGCACAGCCCCCTTTACAAGCCCTGTCCTCAAAACCTGGCTGGCTTCAGATCAACTGGCTAATTACTCGTGCTGTAATGATCAACCTGCCTAATTTATCACTTCTTTGAACATTTAATTAGCTAGCAGTGCAAGACAATTAGGTTCTGAATTAGGATAAATTAAACTGCTAGCTTAGCAGCTCTAAGGACATGGAAACTATAACCAATTACATCTACAAAAAAGATTTGACAGAACTGTCACAGACAAGAGCCTGGCGGGGCAACAGCTGGCTGGGCCAAGTGTTCTGGAGAACCTCACGGAGCCAGTTGTTTTACATCAGAAAATAAAGAGGTGAGGGACCAACCTTGAGACAGCAGAGCAGGGCTGCAGGTCTTTCCCTGGTTATAGGATGCCTGTAGGGCTTGTGACAACTGCCATATTATCTAAAATACCAACTAGAAAAATCCAGTAGAGGAAAGGAAAGAGACCAGGGCGTGGGAGGAGGAGAGGGAAAGGGGAAATACTGGGGATGATATTGACTAAACTCTATTGTTATACTGTGTGTGTGTATGAATATGGAACAACAAACCCACCATTATGTACAAGTATAATGTACCAGTGAAAATGCGGAAAAATATCAACAGAACTTTACATTTGCATTTCAGCATTCACAGTGGTTATATTTCAGATTATCATTTTGCAAAAACTGTGCATTGGCTCATTGTCGTAGGTATACAGGACATAACCCTGTGCAGAGGGAAGCCCTGTCTCACCCAGTTGCTTGATCTTAGTAAACTCGGGACTATTTACACGACAATGTTGTCTGAGAAAGAATATCTTCTTAAGAGTAAAGCAATGTAGTAGAAGAGCCCAAATCACGTGGACTTAGCTTTAGAATGGGTGGATATTCTTTAAGTTATTAATTTGGATTTTTAACTCTTGAAAAATGTTTTTCTCGTGGCTATGTTTTAAATGGGTTTGTCAGAACAGTGTGGCACAAAGGCCTTGACCCTGAGCTGTCACTGTGATGTCCTCAGGAGGATACTGAACTAGACGGCAGCTTGGGTTTTACCTTTGCTTTGGTGGTGAGGAAATGTTTCCTGCCTCGGCCATGGGTGCCTTGTGGGGCTTCACTTATAGAAAGAGTAAGGAGAGGGCTGGGATTGCAGCTCAGTGGTAGAGCGCTTGCCTCGCATGCGTGAGGCCCTGGGTTCGATCCTCAGCACCACGTACAAAGCAATAAAATAAAGACATGGTGTCCATCTACAACTAAAAAAATATTAAAAAAAAAAAAAAAAGAAAGAGTAAGGAGAGCCCCAGAGAAGAGGGGAGGAGAAGGTAAGAAAGAAGGAATATTTTAGGCTATTTTTCTCCTTTTCTGGGATTTTCCAAGAATGCGGGAGGATCTGAGAGGCTGAAGGATCAAAGTGCAAGATAAGCCAAACTTTGCGCTTCAGGTGATTCTGTGTCTATTCTTTGTGGTGTGGCGTGGTATAGACAGACCCCCCCAAAGCTCATGTGTTGAAAGCCTGGTCCCCAGGGCAGCCAGGTTCAGAGGTGGGGCTTTGGGGAAGTAGTTAGAGCTCTTACCTCTTCAGTGGATTAGTCCATCTGCTGGATTAATGCGTTTGTTGGATTAACCCATTTGTTGGATTAATCCACTGTTAGCGGAATGGATTAGTGAGTGGTAACTGTAGGAAGTTGGGCTGTGGCTGAAGGAAGTCTGTCCCTGGGGGCATGCCCTTGGGAGTAATCTGTCCCTGTCCCTACTTCTCTTTTCTCTGCTTCCCAGCTCCTCCCACTTGCCCTTCTTCCATGATGGTCTGCCAACACCTCAGGCCCAGAGCAACAGTGTTTAGCTAGCCGTGCACTGAACCTCTGAAGCTATGAGCCAAAATAGACTTTTCTTCCTCTGAATTGTTCCTGTTGAGTATTTTGTTCACAGAGTTGGAATAACATGACTCACATGCCTTGTCTGGGATTTAAAATCATCAGTAAAACTGTGTTCACACCTTTTGGGTTTGGCTTAGCCGTGTCTTACATCATGAACAGAGTCTGTGTGCGTGTAGACCTGGTATTCAAGGAGGGCCATGTATCCTGCTGTCTGTGTATGCTGTGGACCTCAAGTAAAATGAGAATTTCAACATAAAAAGAACCAGCAAGTTCCCTTGGTTTGATTTGCAATCTTTCTCCTAAATAAACTTTCTTTTTTTCTTTTTTGGTACTGGGGATTGAACTCAGGGGCACTCGACCACTGAGCCACATCCCAGCCCTATTTTGTGTTTTATGTAGAGACAGGGTCTCACTGAGTTGCTTAGCGCCTCGCCATTGCTGAGGCTGGCTTTGAACTCGTGATCCTCCTGTCTCAGCCTCCCACAGTGCTGAGATGACAGGTGTGCACCACTGCACCCAGCCTAAATAAACTTTCTTATTACACAAAGCTTGTGTGTAGAACCCAGCTGTGATTGCCCCCTGCAGACCCCACAGCCCCTCGGCAATGTTGCAGTCGGTGGAATGTATGTTGGAAGGCAAAGGCTACCAGGGTGTTAATGGCAGCAAAAGAATTCCTAAATTCTTTTTGTAGAGGAGGATCATGATCACTTGAAATGTCCGGGGATTCGGGAGCCAGGAGCAGACCCAGCCTTAGAAAACCGTCCCCGGATCGTAGGTCCACATCGGAGCTCTGAGCAAGTGACACAGACCCGATGCATCGTTTTAAAACGCTGCCTGTGTGCTCTTCACTGTTATATTTAGAACAAATGAGTCGCTTCTGTGTCGCATCTCCAAATTGCCTCCTATCATCGCTTCATTAAAACTGCACCAATTAAGGGAAAGAAAGAAATTCCTTCAGATAGCGATCTGTACATGTTGGTCTGGATGCTTTCAAATTAGAGACCAAATCGCAAGTCCCCGTTACCATGAGAACCACAGCATTTCTCCTGTTGTTAGAATTACTAACTCCAAGGACAAGCGTCTTCTTACAGTCTGCCTCTTACTGAACGGCTGTTCCTGGGCCTGCCCGGGCCTGGCAGGAGCTCCATGAATCACCAGTAGGAGAAGATGTGAGGCCCGCAGGACCGACGGCGGAGGAGTGTTTCCTGCCGTCCAGAGGGGCACCCCAGGGCTCCTCACTGCCCATTTCACACCGTCTCGCTTGGAGGAGAGAGAAGAGGAAGGATGAGAGGCCCCAGTGAGGACAGTCTGGACACTCCTGAGACGCACAGAGGAACACACAGGTTGTGGTAGCATCCAGACCCTCTGCTGCTGTGGGCGTGGGAGCTGGGGCCATGCATTGGGGGTGGGATGCCGGCTCTGCCTTGCCAGGCAACTGGGCCCAGGGCCCCAAGTTCTCAGCTAAGGACGGACATTACTAACAGCAAAGCTGAAAGTGCAGAGTGACGTTCACTGTGAGAGCCATTTCACTCCTGACCTGACTGAGTGTCTCTGTGTCATGATCCACTCTTTAGTCTACTGTGCAGTGTGTTATCCCCATTTCACAGAGAAGGACACTGAGGCTTAGCGAAATTCTATAACTTGTTCAAGAAACCAGCAGGTGAAGAAACCGGATCTCCAAGGGAGATAATCTTTACATTCTCTGATCTCCAGATAAAAACCCTGCAGACGGATGTTTACAGCACACTTGCCCCAACACGGAGGTGTCATGCTGCCCGTCGGCAGGTGGGTGACCAGTAAGCTGTGATACGTCTAGAAAGTGGAATGATATTTAGCATCCAAGAGAAATGAGCTGTTGAGAAGCTGATCTGGACAGGCTACGTATGGCAGGCTTCCAGCTCTGTGGGATTCTGGAAAAAGCAAAGCTACAGAGACAGAGAATAGATCCATGTGTCAGTGGTCGGGGACGGGGTGGGCGGGGTGATGGGGACACAGGGTATGTTTTAGGGCAATGGAAATGTTCTGCATCCACGCTCATGGTGCACATGTGTTTCCAGTCACATATCCAAACTTAGAGAAGAAACAGCTCCACGACAGAACCCGTGTCAGCCAGGGTCTCTGGGTGAGGAAGATGTGTTGATGTAGGCTCGTCAGCTGTGACGCTGGTGGGGAGGGTGCTGGTGGGGGAGGCTGGGCATGTGCCGGCATACGACACGGGGAATCTCAGTAGCTCCCACTCAGTTTTGCTGTGAATCTTCTCCAAAAAGGACCCCGATGTCTAAAACCAAATCCAGGCTCTTCTTCCTTCTACCACCCTGTTGCAGTTGGGACGAGGATCATGTGATCAGACTCAGAGATGGAAAAATGGAGCAGGGAGAATGGACGCCTTCGAACTTGGCGGGTCTGCAGGAACCAGGCCCGCAGCCTGCAGGAGAGCAGAGCTGCCTCATCAAAAGCCCCGGCTCAGCGGCCACCCTCCTGCCCAGTTCAGCTGCTGTGATCGCTAATCTTGCAGCACAGAGCACTGGGTGCTTCTTGAGATGAATTCACTGTCTTAGACAATTCTGCTGAAGTTTGACACATGTGTAAAGGAAACCACATGTGCATGTATAGCAGGAGTCGTTTTCCACTGTGAACACACCATGCTCCCAGATCAAAATAAGACCTCATCTAGGCCATGTCTCATCCTAGGCCACGTCTGTGTCTGTTCTCAGTCACCATCCCTGCCCTCACTTCTAATATAAGATTCAAGCAATCTGTTTTCTGTTACTATAACAAGATACCTGAGGCTGGACATGGTATAAAAAAGTTTAGTGCCGTTTTAGAGATGGAAAGCCCAAGTTCTGACAGCTTCCTCTGTGCAGTCTCTGGTGAGCCTCCCTGCCTTCCAGCTGTGTCACAACACAAAGAACAGAAAGGAAAACAGCTGGGTGCAGATGCAGCCAAGCACACGGAGGTCGCCTTGCTTCCATGGCAACTTGAGTCTAGCATTTACCCCTTCTGAGAGCAGTGCCTCAGTGGCCTATTTGCCCCACCTTAGCCCCACATCTTGAAAGTCCCATCACTTCCCAGTGTGAGAAATAGAAAGGCCCTCCATCCACTTTCAAAATATGTTGTTTAGCTTTAAACGCAAAATTCTTGGGATGTGAGGCAAGCAGCTGGAGGGAAGAACAGAACGAAAGTTACAGCAGTCACCACTGCAGTATAAAAACTCACAGTCCCTTGACAGCCAGGAGGTGAGAAGGAAGGTCCCCCACCACCTGACCGACAGAGACAAACTCAATCCAAAGGGACTTTGCCCCCCACAAGAGAACCAAGGGGGATGGGGACAACCAAAGACATATTTCTTTAAATAACCTAATAAAAGTGAAACCCAGGTGATGTTCAGAAAGATTGCACCCCACAGGACTCAGAGAGGAACCCAGGGAGGGTCCTTGACTCCAGGGGACACCATGCTGGTGTGTCCCACCTGGGTGTACCTGTGCACCCCCAGGCCCAGCCCTGGGAGGCTGTTGTTGAAGTCCAGCCTCACTGTTTGCTGTTCCTTGTGTCCCTTGGTCCGTCTTTGGGTTTGGACAGTGAGCGTGTTTCCCACACCAACAGCACCACACTCAGGGCCAGGCGCCGGTTGAGTCTGGGTGGACAAGGGCACACTCTGCTCTCCAGGCTGCGGTACATCTGGCAGTCTTGCCTGCTTTCGAGCTCTGCGAATGAGACCTTTGGAGTGGACGCGCTCTTTTCAGTCGTCTTTTTCTGAGCTTTATGAGTTTCAAAGCTTCACCCATCTTGTGTGTGACCGCAGTCTGCTCTTTCTGCAGGGCATGGTCCTCATGGGTTTGTAAACTGTGGGTGTTTATTTGGGTGGTTTCCAGTTTGAAGGTGTCGTGAATCATGCCAATAAGCACATTCTTCTGTTTTTATGTCCATATTCCTTTTATGTACATTTGAGTTATTTTTGTGTCACTGTGACCAAAAGACCTTTCCATAACAACTTAGGGGAGGGTGAGTTTATTTGGGGCTCACAGTTTCAGGGGTCTCAGTCCATAGATGGCCGGCTCCATGGCTCTGGGCCCAGGTGGGGCAGAGCATCATGGCGGAGGGGCCTGGTGGAGGGCAGCAGCTCAGGGCATGGCAAGGTCAGGGAGCAGGAGGCAGTGCAGGGAGGTACAGGAAAGATGTGCCCTTGCAGGCACATCCCGGGTGACCCACCTCCTCCAGCCACCCCCACCGCCTACAGTAACCAGTCCACGCAAACCCGGATGGACAGAGTGGGTCGCAGCTACTGCAGTCTAATCAACGCACCTCTGAACACACCTGCGTTAAGAGCTTTTGGTGGATGCCCATAGCCAGACCGTCACAGCCTGTGTACCTAGGGCTGGAATCGCGGAGTCACGGAAACGTCTTGTTCCGCTTCAGTTGCTCGGCAGGAAGGCGATTTGGAGTTCCCGCTCCACGTTGGTGTAAATGAGCACACATTCGTGACTCTGTGAGTGGTTGCAAAGTGGGTCTGTGTTGTTGTGCACCACGTGACATTCAGATGGACTGGTTTGTGCACCAGTTTCAGCTGGAGCCCCCCAATCCACAGGTAGTTAACATTTCACATTCCCGGGTGCAGTGGCGGCCCATCCGGATGGTCTGGAATTTCAGTGGAGGCGAGCAATGGGGTCCTGAGCCTCTTGGACCAGCGCCCCCTAGGGGTGCACGGTGGAGAGTCCAGCACAGGGCAGGTGGTGAGATGGGAACTGGAATAAACAGAAGGTTCTGAGTCTCACAGGAAGTGCCCCCCACCATGGAAATGCAGGAAATGCTCATTAGCAATTGTAGCTCCTGAGTGACTGGCCCGGGGCCCAAGCCCTTGTCCACTGAGGGAAATAGGCAAGCACAGGGTCAGCCGGGGTGGGGTCGTGAAGCTCCAGCCTGGCTCCCTCCCAGCCAGCCGCTACCTCCTGCCCCTCTATAAACACTGGGCCCCAACACACGGAGGGGCTTCTCCCTCTCAAGGTGGCCTGTGCTCTCCCTTGAATGTCATCTGCTTCCTAGACGGACCTCTGCCTCTCCCTCCTACTGGCACGTAAGCCACAGACCTGGCTGCTCCTGAGTTGAATTTCTCCTTCCCTCTAGGAACAGAAGGCCATTTCCAGCATGGACGCCAAGCATGGACGCCGCCTTACCATGGCAAGGGTCTCTGTACCCTGAGCCCCTCGTGCAGCAGTTCAGGCACTCCAGGGCTGCAGGAGAGAAAGCACAGGTCAGGTGCAAGCTCACTGGTGCAGATATACTCAGCCAGCCCGCGGTGACGGTTCGTCTAATGTGACAATTCAGTTGGTGCACAGAGGAGCCAGATGTCGCAGTGGACATTGTTCCTGGGTGTGTCTTGAAGAGATCAGGCTTTGACTTGGTGCACGAAATAAGGTCCAAGGCCCTGCTTCAGGTGGGTGGGAGTGTCCTGTCCCTCTAGAGCTGAGTGGAACAAGAGGTGGAGGAGGAGGGACTTGCAGCTTTCCTGCCTCACCACCAGGCAGAACGTCTCCACTCCACCTCTCTGGCCCTCAGACTGGCATTTGTACCCTCAGCTCCTTGGGTTCTCTGTGAGCCTGTGCTGAGTTACCCACAGGCCCCTGGCTCTCCAGCTTGAAGACACAGCAGATGCTGGGGCTTACCAGCCTCTGTGATTACGAGAGCCAGAATGATATCTGTATGTATTACAGAGCTGCGTGCACTTGTGGGTTATATGGGACACAGATAGAGGGGTGGGTCTCTTGCTGGCTCTGTTCCTCTGGAGTCCCTGATGAATGCGCTCATCTTGTCTGAGTTCCTTGGATTACAGCCAAGAGCACTTCCAAGTTTGAGCCTTGAACTTGAGGAAGATGAGCTAGAGTCATAATTCCCAACCTGTGGGCCACAGATCACCAAGACACTGTAGTGAGCAGGTGGGCAGGAGAGCAGGAGCAAGAGCAAGGAGTCCAAATATTTCTATCCATCTTGTGACGAGGCATTTCCAATAAACCAGACTAGTAAAATATGGACGAGCCCATGGCATTCAATAAGTGCAATAAGAGGCACATTCTCCAAACGCAGTATTAGGTTTTTTCCTAACACTGTGCCATTATGTAATTCTCAATCACAAATATTATCATGTGGGGATCCCAGACTTTCTTATTTTGCTTTGTTCCTTTAAAGAGATGTCCTTAAACCAGATGAAAAGAAATATATACCCAGGATCATGGTTCCATTGCATTAACACTAAAAGCCATTTAGCCAGCATGCAGGCTGCCAGATAAAACTGTGAGGTACTACTGGGATGAATTGAAAATTGTCATTCCGTCAAACTTAGTGACAACATTATCTGCAGATCTTAGAAAAATCAGCTCAGAAAAATCCCTGGTTGCTAGTGATCCTCTCAGATAGATTGAAATCTTTCCAGGCTGCTCCTCGGGGCTCATCAATCAAGGGCAGTTGTCATGATGAACAGTTGAATAGATGCTTTCCATTTAATTATCTTCGGCCCTCTAGATATTGAAAGCACTTGGGGACAGCAGGCTTCGCTGGCCCAGGTCCCCTCAGCTGAAATAGTTAGAGCTCCTTCCCCAGCCCGCCTCTGGCTGGAGGCGTTGACTCATTCATTCCTTCATGTGTCCCTTTATCAATGAGCATGTGCCAAGAGCCTACTGCTGCTGGTCACAGGGATCCTGCTGAAGACGGAGGACCACCCTTCCACCCATCCATGAAAGTGGCAGGTGCCAACTCCGACCTCACACCCGTCTGGCTGGCAGACCCATACACCGTCGTGGAGTCGTGGCACTGTGCTCTTTGCTGACAGGAAGGTACTCAGGCCCGCGAAGGAACCCTCGGTGTCGGCCAAGAGGAGGGAAATGGAGTTGAGTCTCCAATGGCCAACGGTTCACATAAGGTCTGACGAGGGGAGAAATCAGGCCCGATTCCTTCTGAAGCACTGAAGGGGGTGTCCAGCCATCTGGGGCAGCAAGCAAAGGAAGTGGGCACCACCTGTGCAGGAAGGGAGGCCAGTGAGAAGGAAGAAAGTGGGTACGAAGAGCAGGAGGCAGACGTGCTTGACAGGGAAGCGAGAAGGCCACTGGGTGGTTCCTGGGGCAGTGCTGTGATCTGCATCTCCCATTCCCTCAATGTCAAGGTCACGTCACATCAGAGCAAAAGCTTGTTCAAAAGAAGCAGATGAGGGTGGAGCCTACTCACAGTGGCATCCACCCACCCATTCATCCACCCACTCACCCATCCAC